>CAKNYM010042216.1:30710-58924 GCA_932195095.1 Andricus curvator | reverse complement strand
CGACAGTTCATGTGTCATTGACGAGAGTGTGTGCGCAAAAAAACTGAGGCCGTGTAATTTCAAATTTTAGGGAGGTTGTGAATGTCAATGGTGCAACTTCACACGGTAACTGCTCGACGAAATATTAAATCTTAGAAAATATCTTCTCCTTTAGAATACACGTTAAATTATTTTTAATTTCTGCAAGTCTTCTGTATTCTCTGAATTCTGTTGTATTATCTTACTTGTAAAATTCTCTAAATTCTTTTGAATTCTGTGAATTCTTTTGAAGTCTGTTAATTTTTTTGAATTCTCTGAATTCTTGAATTCTTTCAAATGCTTTGTATTCTTCTGAATTATCTGAATTCTTCTGAATTCTCTTAATTCTTTGAATTCTTCTGAATTCTTTGAATTCTTCTGAATTCTTTGAATTCTTCTGAATTCTTTGAATTCTTCTGAATTCTGCTGAATTCTTTGAATTTTTCTGAATTCTCTTGAAATTATATGAATTCTCTGGAATTCTTTCGAATTCCCATAATTCTTCTGAATTCTCTGATTATCTGAACTCTTCTGAATTCTCTGAATTCCCTTAATCTCCGAATTCTTCTGAATTCTCTGGATTCTTCTGAAATTTTCTGAACTCTTTAAACTCTACTGAATTTGTTCAATTCTCACGACATCACTGATTTTTTTAAATGTTTTTTTTTAATTATCTTGAAATCATTAGAATATACATTGAGTTAGTTTGAACAACTTCATATCTTTTGAATTCTTTTAAGTCTCTCGAAATATTTAGAATACTGAAATAGACTGGAAGTAGTGCATTATTTCCTGAAAATAATGGGGAGTTTCAATAATTTCCAAATTTGCTGACATTTGTCTCTTGTAAAATGAGGATAGGAGTTTCTCGTGGAAATGAGACTTTGCCCGTTGTCTTTCCTGTTTGAAAAACTACCGAAAATATTTTTAAAGCATTAATTTCCTTCGTGCCACCGGAAGCAATGCATTATTTTTTTTAAATAATGAGAATTATAAATAATTTTGAACATTGGTGGCCCTTAGCCTATTTTTAAAAAAAGGTAAAAGTTTGTCGTCAAAATAGCACCTTTTCCGTTGTATTCCGTAATCGAAAAACTACCGAAAAACTTTTGGAACCTCTAAATTTCGATCATGCTACTGGAAGTGATGCATTATTTCAAAAGCGAGAAGTTTCAATAAATTCCAACTTTGTTGACCTTTGTCCTCGTTTAAAAAATGGACAAAAGTTTTTCATCAAAATGAGACGTTACCTGCTGTCTTTGCTGATCGAAAAACTACAAAAAACTTTTATAACTGAAATTTCAATCATGCGACTGGAAGAAATGCATTATTTCCTGAAAATAATGAGAACTTTTAATAATGCCCAACTTTTCTGACCTTTGGCCTCTTCTTTAAAATTGATAATAGTTTGTCGTCAAGATGACAACCTATCTAGTGTCTTACCTATTCAATAGGCTAAACAAAAGTCTCAAAACATAAATTACAATCATGCTATCGGAAGTAATGCATTATATTCAGAAATCGAGTGGTTTTAGTAATCAGCACCCATAATTCTAATCAGGCGTCAAAATTGATTCCCTTAATGAAAAGCTACCCAAATGATTTTTAAAACATGAGTTAAACGATGAACTGAATAATTGCAATGAGTAATCATCTAATTAGGACTAAATCAATTTTTTATTTTGCACGCATATTTCAAAAATTTACAAGATCCTTTTTTTTGGGTAGAATTCTCATATGAGATGAAGATCCCGGTCGAGTTCGTTTGGGGTTATTCACAAAATACGTGGTACGTTCAGGGGAGGGTGGGGGTCTATCAAAGTATCATTCTCCATGTTAAAAATAATGGAAAAAGCATAATGCAGGGGGGGGGGGAGTGTTAAAAGTTCGTTAAAAATATATCACGTATTTTGTCAATGGCCCCGTTTGACGACAAAATAAAATAATCAGAAGAATTCAAAGAATTCAGAAGAAATCAGAGAATTTAGAAGAATCAAAAAACGTTCTCAAAAATCGAATTTTTAACTTTGAAGAAACAAATGTATACTCCTAAAGTACATCAATGCTGAATTGTTGTCTTGAAAAGTTAGATTGGAAAATTATATTATATTTCAAAAAAATTAGTGATAATTATCAAAAAAATTCATTTCATTTTTAATACGCATAATATTTTGCAAATGAATGATCAATACCATGGGGCCCTAGAAATAATTCAGTTCCCATTTCTTGGAATTGGAAAACTAAAATAGGAATAATTGCACGAAAATAGTTTCACGGGGATTGGCTGCGATTCTTCACATGATTCGCACTAAATCTCAACAATTTATAACCAAAAAGAGTTTTTATATTGAACACATGTAAGTTATTGAATTTTTTTATATTTTATAAACAAATTTTATAAGCCACTTTCGACATCAGCTATTTATGATGTAATAAATAAAGTTTTTGCTACGAAATCGACCAAAAATTACTCGGCAATGACATCTAGTTATCATATATTTAGACAGTTAATAACAATTGATGCTTATTTAAATAAACCTAATCAACAAATGCACTGTTGGGCTTTTTTCCGACGCACTAGCACTAATTTATAAACCTTTAGGGATATTTCAATAAAAAACGACAGTTATTATTTTTAAGAACAATTTTTTTTACAAATTTGTATTATCTCATGTATTTATGAACTAAAAAATTCCACTTTTCAACCAGGAATTAACAGCCAATTATTTATCAACCATTTCTTGCTATAAATCAATAACAATTGATGATTTTTTGAACAAAATTAATTAACAAATGCATTTTCTGGCTATTTTCAACATTTCAACGTTGTTCTTTTAACGCGTAGTCAACTCTTAACAACTAATTTTTGAAATTTAAAAAAAAACTTGGATAGCGATCAATTATTGTTAACAAGAAAAATTGGTTTATAACATTTTTCGTAAAAACAACAACAGTTAATCGTTATCCAAGTTTCTAAAAATGTTCCAGAATTAATTATTAACAGTTGATCAAATTGAAAAATAAAGTTTAAGGGCATGTGACAGACATAAATACCTACATTACCGACCTCACTTTTTCAATTTTCCGATTTTTTTTTGAATCTAAGAACTTTTTTTGTAAACAAAATATCGGGCTGAAACTTTGGAAAATGTATGAGAAGACAATAAACTAGGTTCACGTACTTTATTTGAGGAGGAATTTCGCAAAAAATTATTTTCGAAGAAATTAAAACTGAGTGCATTTTTTGAACCACTCGAGGCCAATAAAGATGTCAATACTTACATAATTGAACATTGAAACAACATATTTCACTCAACTTTTATGCTGGACACAACTTTAAAACAATATCATTGTAAGAAAACCGCATCATCTATCTTTGACAGCGTGGACCCCACATTTCGGATGTAGACGAGCCAGCTGATAGAGCCTCGTTTAATGGCAGCCAGACTTCGCATTTTCTTGTCCACCGCGAATACCGACCGAACTGGCAACCAGAGTTGACATTTAGTTGGAATTTTTCTTTTTGCATCTTTTATACTCAAACGATGTACATAAACGTACTTTACTGTCGGCTCTTGCATTTCTCAAAGTTTGAAGCCGATATTTCGCTTATAAAAAAAGTTCTTAGGTTCAAAATATCCACCCAGTTTTAATTTCTTCGAAAATAATTTTTTGCGAAATTCTTTCTCGAATAAAGTCCGTAAACGTAGTTTATTATCTTGTCATACATTTTCCAAAGTTTCAGCCCGATATTTTATTTACAAAAAAGTTCTTTGATTCAAAAAAAAATTCAGAAAATTGAAAAAGTGAGGTCGGTAATGTAGGTATTTATGTCTGTCACATGCCCTTAAGTCATGGAAAATAGCCAGATAATGAATTCTTTCATTGAGTTTGTTTAATCAATCATAAATTTTCATTATTGGTTATATGGAATCGTTGATAAATAATTGGCTATTAATTATTCCTCAAAGAGAAGCAGATTTTTTTGTTTATAAACAGGGCATTATTTCGCAGCTGCAGTACCCACTCAAAAAAATTAAAGTTGTCTGCTCTAAGTCAAACTTCGTCTAAGTCTTGCGATCTTGAATAGTAGTTTATGGGAAAGAAATGCTATCATTTGATAGAGTCGATATTGCCTATTTTTGCGAGTTTTAATTCTTCTATTTGGTAATAGGAAATTTTTTTTTAGTACAGTTTTCATAGGTTTTTGTATGCCTTTTCCATTGATCAGAAACATTTTTTGAAATAAATAGTATTTGGCCTTCAAAAATGAAAGCCAAAAACAAATTTGATTTTTTTTGTTTGTAAAACGCATATTTTGTCATCGTTTGATCTCAAATGAAAGTTTAAGTTTCTGCCTTTAAGAGCTTTAAGGTTAAATAGTGGGAATTTTTATTTTCATTAATAAAAATAAGCAATGAGTTTAGATATTTAGTGGTGGCGCAAGCATCATGAATGGAGTTGGAACTCAACATTTCTCTTCACAATTAGCCATAGAATACGAATAAAACATCACTTTTGAAATACCAGTTTCAGTCACCACCATTAGTCTGTTTTATAGGGTCCCAAAAAAACCCCGTAAGTGAAAAAATGGGTTTTGCGAGTTTTTGGCACTAATTATGATTTTTTTGCGGTTTTTTTAATGCAAATTGTTTCTGATACATAAAAAACTATTTTATGCTGATAATTATACGTTTACATAAATTGTTTAAACAATTTTTTATTGTTTTTAGCAATTTTCACTTAGAATAGAGATAGAAAGTCGCGGTTTTTTCGAAAATTTTCCACTTTCTGTCCAATTTTCAATTAGAAAGAGGTAAAAGTTCATTAATTTTAACAAAAAGAATTCTTTAAACAATTTATTATTATTGTTCATAATATTATCTTTGAATAATGCTAGAAATTGCGGTTTTTTCTGGAATATTCAACTTGTTGTTCACTTTTCACTTGGAGTGAGTTAATATGTAACTTAATATAGCAAAAAGAGTTGTTTAAACAAATTATTATTGTCTATAGCTATATTCTTCTATATTAATACTAGATAGTTGCGGTTTTGTTCTGAATTGTTTAACTTTTGTCCATTTTTTAATTAGAGTGAAGTAATAATTGATTTAAGTTAACAAAAGTAATTGTTCAAACAATTTATCATTATTGTTAATAATATTCTCTTTGCTCAATGGTAGAAAGTTGCGGTTTTTCAACTAGAATTATTAAAACTAGAAAAGTTCATTTTATTACAAGGTTATGTTTAGTTCTGTGATACGAAAGTGATTTATATTATAGTTATTTGTTAAATCATAAAATAAGCGAAAACGGAGAGAAACTAGAGTTGTAGGAATGTTTTAGGAATTGAAGTATTCGCATTATTATTGGGAAAATTGTTGTGAATTACCAGTCATATTAATTGGGGCTAATATACTTTCCTTAAACTTTTCCTAATAATTTTCCAAATGTTTATGTCAATTCTTCATTTCCTGCAATACTTTCTTATAAAAGTATTATTGACCTTTTCATATCATCCAACATAAATTACAGAAATACATTTAATCGTAATTTATAGGGTTTAACCTGATCAATTTATAGGAGTATTTCTGAATTTTGGTACGCGTTTAAATTTTAAAGCGGCTCTCCTGAAAACTTTGTAAAACAAACCTAGAGCTTTACTACGTGCTAAAGCGATGTAGAGCGTAACTAAATGCGACGAGGAGTAATATACCATCCTAAAATAGATTTACAAAACACCCTTTAACCCTTATTTGATAGCTCTCATAGTTCGGCAGTAAAATTACAATTTGTACATTCTCATCATTTGTGATGGGAGGTATTAGATTCATGTCATTGGACCTATCCCGTTTTCATCATTTCTCGACGTTTTGAGACCGCTCGAGTAAAAAAATGGGTTTTACGAAAATATCTGTCTGTCGATCGATCTGTCTGTCGGTCGATCTGTCTGTCATCTGATGGCACGATAACTTTCAAAGGAATTTTCTCACTAGAATTTCCTTTAGTATACTCTATGCCGGCTGAAGCATTGCTACTGACAGGGTTTCCGATGCCAGATAGGCAGAGAACGTAGAGGAAAAGGACTAAGAGGAACAATAAAACCCATACAAAACATGGAGAGTCTTTTAAATATTTTGAAACGATCGTCGCTTCCCGAGGATCGTCGGGGCGCCCTTGGAGTATGCAGGACGGTGGTGATGGCGAGCTGCGAGATGCAATTTGTAGCTAATCACGTGAACAAAAATACCGTCTCTATTATAAAAAGCGTAAAGTTTGAAAGTAAAAATCGTAAAGGGATACAAATTTAGGACGAAGTCTGCTCCAGAGTATCCTCATATACAGAAAGTTGCAGTAAGAGATCTTATCGCTAAGGTGAGGACATCAGGAATAATTTAATTATTTCAGAAAACCGAGCAATGGAGATGAAACGACATGTTGATTTGGCGTGGAAAATCGTCGATAATGAACATATGCTACAGGAAGCTGCACCGCAAGATCAAGCGACGACTAGAGAAGCAATACGACAGAATCATTCTATTAATGCTCCTGCGCAACCTCATGATGATCCAATACCACCACAGCTTGCAGAGGCAGATGTCGTGATTCAACCAGAGACAGAAACAGAGGTTTAGTAAACAAGCAGGCGATTAAAATGGACATTTTAAACAGCTTTTGAAATACCTGCTATCAAACTGGAAGTGGAACAACAGCCTCACCTGATTGAGGCTGAACGCATAGGTGACGTTTCCCAGGTCATAAATATCATTCCTGACAGCCATCTAATCGATTTTAATTAAACTTAGTGTAATTGCAGTACTTCATGGGTAATGTTTTTCGGTCAAAGGATTTTAAAAAATTTTGAAAATTCTTGGAGCTACACTATTTTGAAATTTGAGGTCGACTTTTTTTTAAATGGTAATATTTCCGACACTTTTTTCGGATTATAATGAAACTTATAGGAATTTATATAACAAGATGCTGTTTTATATACAATATTAAAGAAAAAAAAAATCGAAAATTTTCACACGAAAAAAAAAAAAAAATTTCATTCGATTTTTAACAGAATACGCTATTTTTTGTAGAATAATATTTCTTGTTCTTTTATCTTTCATTAACAAACAACTTAATGAACACTCATTTGGTTCGCGAGTTACACAATGCACCATTGCAACTCTGCTGCCTCTGAGTGATATACTGAATTCGGTGGTGTTGATGAACAAATGATTGGTACGAGTAGACACTGATATCCAATTGTACTATGCTTTTTGGACACTACTGGTGTTGAGAGAGTTGAGTATGATATTCATTATTCAGCATTAATAGAGTTATATGCATTGTACACAAATAGCTTCCTTAAGCTTTTAATTAGTTTCAGAAAGATTAGGGCAACACCATCTGTAAAACGGATCTCAATTACACACCCTTGAATTTGTCTTCAGAGGAGGTCTTGAATATCAGGGCAGAAACCATAGAGGAATTAGAAATGCAATGTATAAATTATGTGGAGATACCAACGAATCCATCGAGCACGTTATTGATGGTTGTCACGTAATGGCTTAGAGATAATGCACGCACAGACTTAATGATGTGGCGGGCATTATACATCAACAACATGCCCTAAACCTATGACTTTTAACATAATGGATGCGTTTCTATAGATACATACCAGTGCCCGTTTTAGAAAACGAAGATAACATCTTATATCGAGATGTTACTATCCAGGCGGATCATTAATTTCGAATCAATGGATCCGACATCGTGATGGGCGAGAAAAAAAAACGAAAGGGTCTGCATCACCGATATTGCTTGTCTACTTAACCGGAATTTGCAGGCAACCTATACAACCAACATTCATAAGTATAGCGAGCTAAGGCATGAAGTAATAATAATAATATGGAGGAATGTGAAACATGCATCCATTAATCCTATTGCGATTTCGACTACAGGCAATGTGCACGCAAGAAGCGCTGAACATCTTGAACATCTAGGAGTCAGTAGGGTATTGGTCGGAGCTCAGAAAGCAGTTTTATTAAACACCTGTCGCATTGTAAGAAACTTCTGAGACCATCAGGAAGTAGGTGAATAAAAACATATGGAGTGGCAGATGATAGCTCTAAAAAAGCATCCAGAGGCGACTAATCACACCTTCAACAATCTTGGCCGATGTGTAAGAAAAACAGTGTTATAAGAAGAACTCCATACTACACGATAACCCTAATTTTGTGACAAATACAGCAATGTCGCCTAAGATTTCAAACAGCGTATTAAAATCATAACAACCTCATATCATCAGGCGCTTGACTTAGTCCGTGGCTGATGATGAAAAGCTGGGTTCACCCGAGAAGAAATTTAAAGAAAACAAAAATAAAGTCTAAAATGTGTACTTTATTTTGCAGTATCTGAAAAAGTAGTCAAGGATCCCAACAGAGAATTCACAATTACCAGATTACAGTTGTTTGATTTGACCTGGAATTTATAAAAAATCTATAGGGCGCGTCGGCTTTATTACGGGATATCATTGTTAAAACTGCAATTGAAGTGTGTGGTACGGCAGTGGTAGGAAGAAAGTCTGGTGATGCGTGGTGGAATGATGAAATTCAAGCAACCCAGCAAGAAAAGAAAAAAGCGTACGAGAGAACATTAAACATGACAGGTCTTAGCGATGAGGAGAGAAATAGACTCAAAAATGAATACAAAGACAAAAAGAGGAAAATTAAACGACTAGTCAAGGAGAGTAAAGAAAAAATCAGAACAGAAGAAGAGAACAAAATACAAAACTACTTTGAAGGAATTATGAAACTATTATATAAACAGTTGAAGGAAAGTAAAAGTACAGAGTTTGCCAGCATGAGAAACAGTAAAGTTGAAATGCTATATGATATAGACGAGATAGTAGACGCTTTAAAAGACTCTTTTAAAGAACTATTAGGAGGTGAAGATATAGGACAACAAAACTGCGACATAGAACATAATGCATTAGAAAACCCAATTGAAAAAGTCTGTGTCACTGAGGTCAAAGACATAATAAAGAACTTGAAAAACGGTAAGGCTGCTGGTGTAGACAGTATTAGCTGAAATGCTTAAATACGGTGGCGAGTACATACCTCACAGGTTGTGAGAATTGATAAATTTATGTATCGAGACGGGAGAAGTCCCAGACGATTGGAAAAAAGCGATTATCGTACAAATATACAAAAGAAAGGGAGATAAAAGCAACTGCAGTAATTACAGAGGTATCAGCCTACTAAGTACCGTAAGTAAAATATACTCAAAAATACTTATTCGTAGGGTAATGGAAATCACAGAAGAAAAGATATGGGAAGTCCAAAGTGGATTTATGCCAGGAAGATCATGTACAGATCAGATATTTAGCCTAAGACAGATCACGGAAAAAAGCTTCAGAGTAGGAAAAAACGTTTTCTGTGCATTTATTGACCTAGAAAAAGCATTTGACAAAGTAAATAGAAATAAAATTTGGGAAGTCCTTAAAGAGTACGGTGTAAATGGAGGGCTCGTACAAGCAATAAAAACAATATATATAGGCAGTAAAGCGAGTGTAAGGGTAAATGGAAAACTGAGTGACTGATTCGATATTATGTAAGGCGTAAAACAAGGATGCGTTATGTCCTCGTGGCTATTTATCATATTCATGGATAAGTGTCTAAGAACTGCCCTCTTCGATGAAGAAGGTATAGATCTCGAAACAGTCAAGGTACGTGGGTTAGCTTTCGCAGATGACAAGATTGTTATTGCAGAATCAATCGAGGACTTGCAAAGAATGTTGAATAAACTTAATACAAGCATGAAGAACATGGACCTCAAAATTAACGTAAATAAAACAAAAATCATGGTGTTTGAGGGAAAAACTGAGAAACCAATGTGCAACATTGTCCCAAATGATGAGAGATTAGAACAAGTTGACAAGTACGTATATCTAGGTAGTCTATTCACTAGCGATGGAAAAATAGATGGTGAGTTAGATAGGCGCATAAATAAGGGTAAGCAGGTTATCGGTAGAGCAGGGTCCATCCTAACGAATAAAAACATATAAAAAAAACTAAAATGGTCATACATAATTCTATATTCGTACCGACTGTACTATACCGTAGCGAGACATGGACCTGTCAAGAAAAGGACAGGAGTAAAATTAACGCGATCGGCATGAAACCTCTGCGCATAATATGCGGGAAAACACTGATGGACAAAGTCCGAAACGAGACAATCCTCAAAGAATGTGGTACAGGAGAGACACTAGTTGACATATGGGAAAGAAATCAGTTAAGATGGTTCAGACATCTTGAAAGAATGAAAGATGAACGACTGACCAAACAAGTGTATAAAGGTAAAGTAAATGGCAGAATGCCCAGAGGTAGACCGCCGAAAGAATGGTTAGAATCTGTAAATGAGACATTAATCCGTAGAGACATAAGAAGCCATAGAAACACAAGAGCTTGCATGAAAAAATGCATGGACGTGAAGGAAGCTAGTGTAGTATGCCAGGACAGAAAAGTGTGGCGACAATTAGTTTGTAAACAGAGTGACAATAGAATGAATGACGCCTGAAACAAAGACCTTGGATACTAATGGGCCCAAGTGGGGAACCATACATAACAATTTTGTGAGGTTCTTCACTTGGGGTGATCGCTAGAGAGATTGATCAACAACCTGGGTCGGAGCAGTGTTGCGGAATAAACGTGTCATTTAAATAAATAACACGAGAATTCCAGATCAATCTAAAAATATCTATACCTAACGGCGATACCACTCTGGAAACACCAGTTCTCGTAAGATCACTGAAGTTAAGCATTGTTGGGCGCGGTTAGTACTTGGATGGGTGACTATCTAGGAATACTGCGTTGCTGTTGGCCCGTCGTGGGTGTGGTGGGACCACATTGGTAGTAAATATCCACCTAGAAACACTACCCGCATCGGGTAGTGAGGCAATGAACTTTCGAGTTCAAACTGCTAATCAATTTATTTTTTATTTTTTTTTTAACACTTATATACCTACCTCATACCTATATACCTACCTAATTTATACCTATATACCTGTATACCCATATACACACTACTATTTTCCAACCGAGCAAGTCACGCCTACCCTGAAAGGGAAATGGCTTAATGGTATAATAATAATAATAATAATATGCAAAAATGGGGGAAGTACAAAGACCGAGCGCGAAGCTCGCGGTAAATATATTATCGAGCGTGAAGGGAGAGATTCGACAAGCTCGGACCCCAGGCTTTCTCAAACTTGCGATGTGTTTTAACGCTCTGATTACGAAAACGATATGATAAAAATGTAAAAATTATGTTTTCCATTCCTTCGGGATGGGACACACATCAAAACACGTCGAGGCACCTTAAAACAAGCCAAAGCGGGACGAGGCGTATTAGAAGACGTTGATTCACGTAAAACCGCGTGGAAACATGTCAAAACACGTTGAAAAATGTCTAAGCTCTGCAAAAGACGGGCATTTGGACGAAGGGACCTCGGTTTCAAGGAGAGCGGGGGTAGTTGGAAAAATGGTTGGAGTGAGTTTGCTTACAGGGTGTGAGCTGGAACACTAATTTCTCCTTGCCTGTCTATTTTAACTTGTACTTAAATCATCGTTATTTTCGTCATATTTCAGATGCAGTCGGCTGGGTCTTATCTCTTTATCATACCTTTGGCAAAGGAATCAGGAAGATTTGTTTAGAGAAATGTTAGAGTGCTCTGTAAATGCAGTGATTATTAAAGTTGCTGCCTTAGGTTTAGAGTCAAAGCACCTTGGAAAGTCTTTATTTGAAATGCATTCTCATCTAATAAAAATGGTACGTAGCTATTTTATCTGCGAAATATTATGTAAATCATTTTAAAAAAAAACAGGTTAAACACCCGTCGTAGAGTCCCACTGGGAGCAACTGCCATCTATGAAAATGACACCGATGAAATGTCAATATACAATATATATATTGCAGCCTGCGACATTTGGCCGGGTTAATTATTATTGTTAATTTAATTAATCAACTATAATTGCGATCCGCGGCTTATGGCCAGGTTAACTGTAGTCGTTAATCGAACTAATTAACTATATTTATAGATTTAAGAGATGTAAAAGAAAGGGGCTTCTTTTGGAGAAAAGACAAGATTCTATTTCCATTCACAAAAATTGTTTTATTCAGTAATCCCTGAACTAAACTATTTATACAGTCAGGTTTCTAGTCCCTAGTCTATGTAACTTAGTAAAACTACGAGTCCTAAAAACTTGAAAGAGAAGGCACAGATTTCTCACTCGAAATCGTGCGTTGGAAAATTACATCTACAGAAAGGAGTATGCAAGCTGCACTTCGGGCAGTTGCTACTGAACGCAGCTAGTGGCTAGATGATTAAACTAAAGAATCGTACGAGGCACGACGGGCCTTTTTAAACACACAATAAATCTAATAAAAGACGCTTTGTATTTATACAGAATTAATTATTCGTAGAATATCGCGAAACTAGAGTATAGGCACACGAGATAATAACACAGAATTACAATACTACGCGGGATAATAATAATGAGAGTAACGTCTCTAGATATTTCGATTAAAGTTAAAAGCACACAATATGTAGTACCCTACGATTTATTCTTTATACCGAAAGAATAAATGCAGTTTAGAAACTATACTATCGGGTTTTAAATTTAACTGCCTACGCTTTGCAGGTCAATGACCAGGGCAGGTACTTACTTTTCTTGAAAAGTAAGGATTTCTACTCGCCAAGACAGATGTGTCTCTTTTGATGCGAAGCCTCAAACAATAAATTTTGGGTAACGCCTCTAATAATTATTACGGTATTATATAAAGGGATTATCCTCAAGCGACATTGAGACCAACCGCAGAAAGCAGGCACCTTCTGAGAGATGATCGCAATTTCAGTACAAGGAGGAACATTAAGATGCAAGTCCCTCCTAACCCCCAAGATCTGGCTGAAATGGATGCCTCCCTTCGTAGAGATATCTCGCAAGAGTCCGACCTCTGGACCATTAATTGCTCAGTTTATGCTGCTGCGAGAGCTTTGGCTGATTCAAATCGAAGTCTAAAACCGACGATGGATCAAAAGACCAAAAGACGCTTGCATCAACTGAACAAGAAGATTGGTTGGGCAAGACAGAATGCGTCCCGTGTTCAATGTGTGATTGACTACATAACATCTGGTAAAACGTTCACGGAAAGGGTTCGAAAGTTCGCCCAAGAACTAAGGATCTTGAATCACACACTAAGCAAGTCAAAGCTGCTGACAATCAAGCAGCATATTGTTGACAAAATACTGCTGTTATCTGACGCTAGGAGGGGAATACAGAAGAAGGAGAGATGGATCAGGGAGAATCAACAGTTTCTCGCTGACCTATCGCGCCTCTTCAGCGATCTCCCTGTTTCTGTAAAAAATCCACCCAAGCCCAAGGAGGTAGAGACTATTGGAGAGAGGTGTGCAAGATCCCGAAAACACTACAGTTGAAAGAAGATACTGACAATATCATCCGCTTCAAGGAGTTTTGCGACAACCTCATAAAATCTGAGGAGGAATGTCCACCAATCACTGTCAAAGAGGTGAAAAAAGCACTTAGAGGCACGAAGAACTTTTCTGCTGCTGGACCAGATTGTATCAAGAACTTCTGGTGGAAGAACTTTATTTTTACACACCAACATTTGGCTCGCATATTCACCTCATATTTAAAGTCGGAGACGCCCATTCCGCAGTGGCTTGTGTTAGGACGCACTATACTCCTGCCGAAAAAAGGCAACTTGTCGAACCCAGAGGATTACAGGCCAATAACTTGTTTGAACACACTGTATAAGATCTTGACAGCTGTCCTAAACAACAGGATTGTTCGACAAATTGAGCCTGTATGGCGAGAGATGTACGAACAACGTGGCTCGAAAAAAGGTGTAGCAGGCTGTCGAGAGAACCTGCTAATTGACAGGTGTGTCTTTAAAGACACTGCAGCCCATCAGCGCGTCCTGTCAATGCCAAAACTAGATTTACCATCTCATGTAGAAATTATCGTCTGACAACGAACAACTTCACCTTCCAGAGGGGTGTCTTTCAAAGTGATACCATGAGCCCTTTGCTTTTTTGAACCTTTGCCGTTGAACAAGGTATCTGCGACTAACATGCTTTCCGTCACGGTTCTACTCTACTCGTTTGGGGTGGTTCAATGGACGAGAACGAGTTAAAGGCCCTTGGTATCACCACACATAAGATCATGCATATGCATAAAAGCTTGCATATCAATTCGACAGTTCCGCGATTATACATTTCACGCTGTCAAGGCGGACGCGGACTTCTGAATCTCCAGTGTCTTCATAACCGAATTGTTCTAAGTACAGCTTACATCGTTGCGAATGGCAGAGATCCTCTCCTAAAAATGGTCAGGAACCACGAGATGATTGGCGAAGGAGCGTTCCTTTACAAAGCCGCGGAGCAAGCGGCCGAGACCCTTGGCCTGCATTTTAACATCAGAAGTGAGGAAAGTGCATTACTCCATCTAGACGCTTCACTTCTAAAAGCCGAAGTAAAGAAAGCAGAAGTTGAAAATGTTCACCAACAGCTACTTGACAAGAAAATGCACGGAAACTTTCACAGAAATGTAGAAAAACAGTCCTTGTCGAAGAAGCAAACTTTTGCTTACCTCAGATCATCAGGGCTTAATTCAGGTACAGAGGGTTTTATTTTCGCATCCCAGGACGGTGTCATTTCCACATTAGCATACCGTGACCGCATTTTATGTCAAGAAGTTCCCATTGATAGGTGCAGAGCGATAGGAAACACGACGAAGTTTCCCGAAGCTTCGAGCTTGCTCATCTCCCCATTTAAAAGGCGTATCCTTCTTCAAAAGTTCAGTTAAGGGTTTTGGCAGCTTCGCGTAATCCTTAATGAACCTTCGGTAATACCCCGAGAGGCCTAGAAATTGGCGTACATTTGTAACAGTTTTCGGGGTGGGAAATTGTCGTATCGCTGTTATTTTGGCAGGATTTGGCCTTACTCCGTCCCGTCCAATTATATGGCCTAAATAGGCAACCTCCGTGCGTAAGAATTCGCATTTGTCCGGCTGCAGTTTCAGATTCGCTTCCCGCAGTCTATCTAATAATCGCCTGATCTTCGTATCGTGTTCTTCTATAGTGTCTGAATGTACCACGATATCATCTAGATAAATAAAAGCTTCTGTTCCATGCATTCCCGTTAAAACGTTGTCCATGAGTCGTTGGAATGTGGCTGGGAGTTGTTTTTGATGCCCATTGGCATACGGAGATATTCAAAATGACCACGCGGTGTTGAAAAGGCTGTTTTAGCCCTATCCTCTGGGTGGGTTTCGATTTGATGGAAACCACTTGCTAAATCTAGTACGGAAAAGTACTGTGCTTTTCCAAGATGGTCCAAAATGTCCGTAATATTAGGTAACGGATATGCGTCTCCTATGACTTTGTCATTGAGCACTCTATAGTCCGCCACCACTCTGAACTTTCAAATTCCTGAAGCATCCATCTTCTTTGGAATTATCATTATCGGGGAATTGTGAGGATGCCTGAGGATGTCGGTATGGCTTTCGCATTATTACCTTATCATCCGTGGTGGGGATTCGATGTTGCAACAAATCGGTACAGCTTAACAGTTCTCCATTTAAATGGAAGACATCGGGAAAATCCCTTACCCAGCTGTAAACATACTCTCTCTCTTCTAGAGTGAGTTGGGAAACATGAAGACTTTTCAACACTTTTTCCGTACGTTCTGACACTGAGTCTGTCACGGGTGTTGGTAAGGCATTAGGTGCAGCTACCGACTCTGATACTGTTGAGTCTTCTCCAGGAAATTCATATACGTCGTATGGGAAGATTTCCTGGGGACTGACTTCAAATTCTACTGCTTCAGTAGTGGTGTTTATAGCAAGCACTCTGCACACTCCATTTTGGACTGTCACAGTTGCGTCTCCCAAATAGATTCCTTGAGGAGTATCCATTTTTGGTAGATATCCTTCCTTGACTCCCGTGTTTCTTACGTCTATATCGACTGGAACTCGCATTCGTGCCGCAATTCGTAGGATTCGAGAGAAAGGCTTTATTTCCGCTTTTAGAGCTCTTTTCGCGCCCTTGGATTCTTCATCTACAAAGGGAATTGGCGTCACTGGTTTGTTTATCGTCACTAAAGTGTTATGCCGGAAGGACAACTGTGCTTGCTCCTGCCTGAGATAGGGCCGGCCTAATAATCCATCACTAGTCACGGGGATTGAGTTCTTTATTGCGTGGAACTCGGTAGGGGATTCCAAAATAGGTAATTTTAGGGTGCCTATTGTTTTGACCGGATGATTAGTGATTCCCGCTATTTCTACTGCTTTTTGGGGGTCATACTTCAAATTCGGGTTCAATGCACAGGTTTTTATCAAGTTTAAATCGGAGCCTGGATCCACGAGAAAATGTGCAAAACCGTGTCTGAACTCTGATGATGTGATTTTCACGACGGGGGAGTCTTTAGAATTCCGCCCTGTTCGTAGGATCCTATGGAGTTCTCCGGATAGCTCTTCGTTAATAGACGCTTCTGTGCTGATGGACTCTTGGCTGCGTCCTGACCCAGAGCCTGCTGCGAGTTTAAATCCTTGGGTGGTCCTGGGGAGTTGGATCTGGAGGGAGGTTTTCCATATCCTTTCCAGGACATGTTTGGGGGAAACTGGTTCGTAGGGTATTGAGACACAACTGGAGGAGAGGGATAGGGGTATGTCGGGCTATATCCAGGTAGTGGTGGTTGGGATGCCAGGTAGGATTGCTGGGCACCCATATATTGGGATAAACTCCCGTAGTACTGTTGTAGCAGTTGAGCGTAGCTAGGGGGCGAGAATACCCCGCTAGCCATCGGTTGAATTGGAGTTGACTCCGGAAAGGACACGGAACTTTCCTTAGGGTGTTTCCTTTCCGATTTGTCTAATGAACTCATTTGTTTTGAAAAGGGGCTAGTTGGGCGGCTGGAACTAGTTTCTCCTTCCCTTTTTGCGACGAAAAATGAAGGGGCCATGGCCCTTGATTTTTCTGCGTATTTCTGTCTCTTCCACGTGGAGGGCATACTCCAAGGCTTCGCTTAGGTCCTTCGGGTTGCGGGTGTCTACGAATTTCGACATCTCTTCTGGCAATCCACGAATAAAAGCGTCCAGTGCGCAATCTTTAATTGGTTTTAACATTATGTCACTTGCCTTTTCTTGCCCATACCGAGTGTTATATTTTTGTTCCAACGTATGCCTAGCTCCGCTGAGCAGACCATGGACGCGGTCGTAATAGTCACTTACCGATTCGGATTGGGTCATTCGTAGGTTGACTATGGCTTCAACATACCATTGGTATTTTTTTGTTGGGGCAAATCGCCTTTTCAAATGCTTAATCAAATCATTCGCGATGAGGAACTGTTTATCCCTCACACTTTCGCGCGCTACTCCTTTTAATTTTGATAACACCGCTTTGATAAACATAGGTGCGGTTGCTGGTGTTATAAATACGGCCCCATTGCACACATCCTGAATAAACTCTTTTAAAGGTGGAGTTTTTCCATTAAAATCGGGAATATGGTAGGTGCTAGTTTGCATTGTCATATTTTCTAAAAGGGAGTTCATGACTAAGCTGGCATCCATGTTTGCGCCAGGGTTTGCGACACGTAAGTTGGGCATGGCTGCTCTCAATGTATTTGCGATGCTTTGGTAATCAAGTCTTGATCGCCGATGTCATCAATTTCGTTGTCCTCTCCCGTTGGGTTACTTCCATCATTAGGGTCCATGGTTATAGTTTAAACTAAGGTCCTTGCCATTTAGCCGCAAGATTTTTTTTTTTTTTTTTTTGTCGTATTTTTGTCAAATACTAAGTGTTCTTTCCACGAAACCTCAAATTCCTAGACGTTCAATAGCCGTCATTCCCAAAATTCCCTCTACAATTGGGTGTTCAATGGGGGTACTGATAGGAATGATATCGCATGTGATAACCTCATTACCCAAATTTAAATCTACAATTCCCACTGATTCTATAGTCAGTGAGCCAAAATCGTGTGTGGTCACTGGATGTCTTGTAAACTCCACCAACAATTCGCTTTCCGGAATGAATGTTAATGGGGTTTCTCGGAGCAGTGTCAAATGGATATTACCCCTCAGGAAAGATTGAGAATATAATTGGATTAATCCAGTTGGTTGCTGATACTGTATGGTTTCATAGCAAAAGGGAGGCATTTCAAATAACTAGAACCACTTCTTGGCAAGTTCCGCGGTAATAATATCTTGCTCACGAGGGCTAATATGTGCAAGTAGCCAATTGAAATTGAAACACGATATTCCTAAGAGTCAGCTGATTCTGCGATAGCCCGTTATGGCGTAAGGGTCGTGATGGAGTAAAGGCTCAATAGCGAAGGCATAACAGGAGATATATAGACTAGAACTATTACGGTTTCGGGCTCTGAATCTGAATCAGAAGCTAATGATTGTACATTGAGAATCCTAATTTCTTGATCCCGTGCCGCGATTCTTTGTTCTACGGCCTCCTCTAGAGGTGGATCAATAGTAATCACTGCAATATCGAAAATCCTAGCTTCTATTTCTTGTATCGGCCCTACAGTGGGTCGAATTACTGGTGTGACCACTAGTGTGAGGATTGATTTTACTGCAAGCTTAATCAAATTATTGTAAATAATTGACCTAGCTGGTATAGTCTCTACGTTGGTTTGATTTATCCTCTTAGCTCGCTTTCCTCTTTTCACCGTAGGTTTGAGGGGTGGCTTGGAAAGGGTCGTATTTGGGTTAGGCATTTGGAAGGTCGGGTGAGGCACTCCAAACGCTGCTTATCCTGCTCAAGGTTGCGCGAGAGAGTTACTGAAGATTTTTGAATATTGACTTTGATATTCAAAAATCTCGCCTACCCTTGTGTGAAAAGAAACACTAATGCTCAAACGCAGCAACAGACCTTCCCTTCGCTAATGCGTTCAGTTCGAGTCGGCGCGGATGAGCCACATAATTTTGTGATTTGAGAGCACTAAAAAAAAACAAAATCGCGTGACTTCGGTTTATTTCAGGTGGTACATTATTCAGGAATTTGGAAAAAGAAAAACTTCAGTCCGTCAGCTGAGCGTGCGATTGGGTGAACTAGCAGGTATCAATTATTGATATAATTGATACTCACGTTGTTTTTCTTATTCCAACTTGGGGATTTTTGGATTACTAATTGCGTGGTTATACAAGAGGGAAGCGACGCCACACCGGAATTTTATTTATTCCTTCAAGTACGGTGTCTTCATTTTTATTTTTAGTAATCAAGCAAAAGAAAAAAATGTAATCCCCACACCGATTAGACCTGCAGTGATATCAATTTTTACCTCTTTTGGACTTTGGTCATTCTTGATTCCGATTGGGTAAATAAGAATCTCCTCGCAATTCAATGTTGGTAGTATTTTTCTCAGGAAAATGTACTTTTTTACAATTTTCCTATCATCTATTAGAACGGATTTTGCTGTCCCCTTTGCGTGATTTTACCCAATTGCACGAACGATTCCGCACGATTGAGGGCGGTTTCAAAAAATTCTCGGAATTCTTTGTCGTTGGATAATTTGTGACAACCGGGCTCTAGCTCGGGTGAAGCGGGGCTGATTGTTTTTTCTTCGACTGGGATTTTTTCTATTTTAATAGCCGAATTTATTAGCACTTGGTATGCTAACCTTTTTTCGAGAGTTTCTCGAACCTTCCTCCCTGCTCGGGACCTAGGTTTGTAGACAATACAATATTGGAACGATACCAAGTACTCACCGATTTCCGTCGCTAATTTCACAATTAATTAGCTTTAGAAAAAGGACGGGTAATGGTCTTAGAAACCCTTAGCTTTCCCTTTTTCTAAAGGGCCGATGTTTATTGGATATTCGTTGTCATTGAGACAACTCTCGTTCATTTTAATACAGTCGCGACACACACACGTTTTCACACGTAGTTGCCCGACACGTCCCCTCACACGCGCGTTATATTTGTTTTAGCGGAGAGAATAACAATTGTTTTTCTAACCAAGATGACATGGAGTGCGTTTAAATTCGCATGTCTTCTTATTGTCCTTCTCCCAGCTAATCCAAACACTAACTACAATAGGCAATTTCTCAGAAGTTTTGAGATTCGACTTTGAAATAGCCTAAGGCGTTTCTGTTGGTTGCGGATTTGCATTTTTTGGGGATGCCGAACTTCACGTGGCCTTCCCATACAACTGTTAATTTCGGAGATAAATTTTCCGATGTACGGATGCCCGATTATCCCGAAGATTGACCCAGTAATTTGAATCCACGGGTTCACTCGTTGGATGAAGGGTTTTCCAGATTTAACGTCCCCACGATGAGGTTTCCAACGCGCCCTGGTTAGGAAACTATTTTTAATAGTTTTACACTTCGACCCGAAAATTACTTTTCAACTAAATATTTAGAGAAAGTTTTGTTTCGAGAGGCAAACCGTAAGGGTTGACGTGATGAACCAGCGTGTCCAACTCGACGGGCGTCTGTTAAGGAATCTTCGCGAGAGAAGGTTCCCTTCAAGAGGCTACTTGTTCGGTTCAACTAGCTCTGCAAACTGCCGAGATGATTTTTGATGGGTGCTTCTTGTAGGCAACCTGTCGGTGGACATAGTTTGCAGATTTCTCCTCCTTCTTAATTTTTAATTTTAATTTTTAATTGCTCTGGTTCAGGTTTACAGGAGTATTTTCTGCGGGTCATGCTTTTCAATTTACTTTTGTAAATGTTTATTACGCTGGATCCTTGTATTAGGTGCGGAACCCTCTCATTTGAAAGGTTTTTTTTTCATTGCTTTTGATGCATTTTTGGCGAAGTTATGGCCATATTGCTTTCTCCCTCTCGAGGGGGTAGTTTAGGTAGGGAGGCTTAGGATGAATAGGGTTGTAGTCAACATTAGGAGAGTGGAGAACGGCTGGAGAATGTGTAAGACGACAGGTCAACGCACCGGTGCGGTGACTAGCGAGGAGCACCCATACGATCACCCGCCTATGTGTACACGCTATTCTCCCATGTTCTCGGTGGAGTATGTGTGGGAAGGCCATTCAGTTGAATCGTACTAGGTCGCGATTCCTACGTGTGTTCGCGTGTGAGTTCTTACATTTTGCGGTTTCCTTTTTCTTCTCTCGCACTTATCTAAATGTCAGTCTATGATACATTTTAAAATTTCTATTGCGATTCCTTAGTTATTGTATCTTCCTCTTTCAAATAATTTTTCCTACGTGTTCGCTTAAACAGTCAAAATTCAACCGTTGTCTGTGCATCCCATGCTCACGATAAATATATAAAAATTAATATGCACAGGTTTGAAGGGGGTATGTAACATTCGTACTGTCTTTCTGTTCTTAAAGTATATTGAGTTGAGTTTTTAGGTTTAGTTGAGTCAGTTTTGAGTTTTTGAGTTATGAGTCGTTTGTGTTCTTATTGCCATTGATCCTTTGCCATTTTTGCCTTTGCTTAATTCTAAATGTTCTAACCTAATTCCTAGTAATTCAAATGCCTATTTCTCATTATCAATATTTGCATTTTCCAATTTAAAATCGTTTATATTCCATTCGCCTATACTGTTGCCTTTAAGATTTTTTAATTCGTAAATCGTCGGAGAAATTTTCTTTTTAATAATAAAAGGACCTTCATACTGGTCATATAGTTTTCCTGCCTTTTCATCCGCTTTATTTGATAGTTTGGTTACCCTTTTTAAAACCCTATCTCCTATTTTAAATTCTAACGGTGTTCTTCTTAAATTGTACCTTTTAGCTTGTCGTTCGTTTGCTTAATCTAAATTTTTCTGAACCTCTTCTTTTATTATTTGTAACTTTCTTAGTCTGTCAGTCCATTTGTCTACGCTTCGGAATTCTATTTCGCTATCGTTTTCAATATTTTTTCTGAGGGACTGAATTGGTTCTAATTCACGACCTAAATTTAAAAATGCTGGGGTAAATTGGGTCGACGAGTTTTTGCTAGTATTTATTGCGAACTGCAAATCGTCTATATGTTCGTCTCAGGTGGAATGATCGTTATCTAAATAGGTTTTAATTATTTGTTTGATTGTCCTATTGTAACTCCCGGTTGAATTTGCTTGGGGGTAGTATTTTGTCGTTTTTGTGTATTTCATACCTAATTTTTCTGTTAATTCTCTCACGGTTTTGTTTACGAATTCGGTGCCGTTATCTGCGAGGAGGGTTCGTGGTGTACCCCAACGCGAAATTACCCGTTTGTGAAATTCGGATTCTATGGTGATACCGTGAGCTTTTTAAATTGGTATTATCTCGACTCATTTTGTAAATAGGTCTACGAACACTAAAATGTATTGGTTTTCTCTTTTTAGAACTCGGTAGTGGACCCATGATATCAGCTGCTACCATGATCCATGGCTCTTCGGTGACCCTTTTTCCCATCAATCCTATCTTGCTTTGGTTACTTGGTTTTACTCTTTGACAAGTTTGGCAGTTTTTTACGTATATGATCACGTCCGAATATACCCCTGGCCAAAAGTAATGTTCGAAAATTTTCGCGCAAGTTTTCTCTGAGCCTTAATGTCCTGCCTGGGTTTCGTCGTGATTTTCACGTAAAACTTGAGCTCTAAGTTTTTTGGGTACGTCTAATTTCCAAGGGTTTGAGTCTGGTAATAGAGTAGATTTGAGTGGGTCAGTTCTGTAAAAGTAGAGTTGCGAATCTCTGATTCGCCATTTTTCATGTTCTTCCGGTCTTTTTGTAACTTGTCTGATTTTGGTAGAGTACCAGTCGTCCAGGATTGGTCGGATTTTTTCATCGTCTATTTGGAGTCCTTTGCCATTAACTTTAAAACCTAAGTATTTGATTTCCGAGCAACCGAATACCGATATACCGAATACAATATTCAAGTATTTTAAATGGTCATCAAAATTTTGAGTTGCAATTACTATGTCGTCTAAATAATAAAATACGTTTGGCTTCAAGTCTGGTGCTATAATTTCATCCATCAGTTTCTGGAAAGTGGCTGAAGCATTGGTTATACCAAATTGCATCTTTTTAAATTGATACATGCCTTTTCCAGGGACTGTGATTTGTAGATAAGCCAACTATAAATCAATTTTAGAAATGAATGTTGCTGATCTTAGAAATTAATTAATGGGATCGTGGTCTTGGACGTCAATTTTATGTTTCGTTAAATGAGTCGCCCTATGTTCTTTTCCCTGGTGTAGTTTAATTTTATTTTCGAGAAGCTTTTCTAATTGAGATTGTTGGCTTTTGTTAAGCTCAACAATACCTTCGCAAATTTCTGGCGAACTATTGTTTTGTTCGTCATTTTTTCCTAGACTATCCGTCATATTATTAAATTTAATCGCTTTGTTTTTAAAATTAGTCGACTGATTTTTATTATCCCTTTCCGATATCTCATTTATTTTTTATTCTAGGTTTGCCTAATGGAATTGAGTCTTGTGTGCTTGTCTCGTCGCTAGTGCTTTGGGTGGGGATGCTCTCTAGGGGTTGGAATTTGTTGCTCGTGGGGATTTCGATTTCTTTTACCATTGAGCTATTTTTGTTAAGCTTTCTAGTTCTTTTGAGGTTAATGCTACTTTCGAATTTCAGTTTCCTATCTAAATTCCTATTTTCTTCTTTTTTAATTATTGATTTCCTTAATATTTTCATTTTTTCTTTGCTTAGTTTCTTTCACTTTAACGACAGGTTCAGTTTCGTTGTTATCATTAATTATTGGGAGGGGTAATGATTGTGGGTTCGCTTCCATTGGCTAGCAGGTGGGGGGAATCCCTGGTAACTACCAAGTTTCAGAATCATAATTTTGGGTCATCCGTAGGGCTTTTAGCATGTTTGTGCCTAAAATGTCTAAAGATTTTTATTTTGGGACTAACCTGTACATAACATGCTTTGTGTTTATCCCAATTTAAGATTTCCGGCGTTTCGGTGCTAGGTTATAGTACTTTTGGCCCTATTACCCGCCCTTCTAGTTTCCCTAGTTGTAAGCATAATAAGGGCATTCTCTTTTAAAAGGGCCCGTTAAACCACAATAATAACAATTTGAATTATTTGTGTTCTCATTCGTTTTTGTATTGGAGTCCTGTTTTTTGTCTGACAAGTGAACCTTTAGGTACGCTTTTTTTTGTTTGAATTGATACTCTCCTCAATGAAAGGTACGTACCAGAGGTTTACTGAGAAAAATCAAGACGACGCAATTTTGAACCATTTTGAACAAAAATGCATTTTAACAATTGCGAACGGATGGTCATCGAGCCGGTGTAAAGGTATTGTGAAGCGTCGCTAGCTCCCTGGTAGAGCGCTCGGCTGGTAGCTGCAAGGTTGCGCGTTCGATTCTCGCTAACCTTAACATTTTTTTTTATTCATCAAAATTCTTTTTATTCCATTTTTGAATAAGATTTAATAAAATTATACAGCCATACCACGCTGAAAAAAACCAGTTCTCGCCCGATCACTGAAGTTAAGCAGCGTTCGGCGCGGTTAGTACTTGGATGGGTGACCATTCGAGAATACTGCGTGCTGTTGGCCCGTCGTGGGTGTGGTGAGCCCACACTTGTAGTTATTTACTACAAGAAACTATCCACCTAGAAACACTACCCGAATCGGGTAGTGTCACGCCTACCCTGAAAGGGAAATGGCTCAATGGTATACATACATACCATTTAATGATTATTTATTCCTTATTTTCAATAAAAACTCTGTTTATCGTATTTTTCTTATCACTCGTTTGGACAATTGTTCATTTTATTAAAACTCTTTATTCTTCAACAGTTTCTAGTATTAATGTTTTTAAATTGAAGTAGGAATTTATTAAACGCGTCACTGCATCCACTAGTATTTCGTATTTATTATTGAAATTTTTATTTGAAACACTTTGTTCCTACTTTAATTTAAAAATTTAAATACTAGAAACTATTGAAGAATAAAGAATTTAATAAAATGCACAATTGTCCAAACGAGTGATAATAATAATACGATAAACAGAGTTTTTATTGAAAATTAGGATAAATAATCATTAGATGGTATAATTTCATTAAATTTTATTCAAAAATGGAATAAATAAGCATTTTGATCAATAAAAAAATAAAATAAAAAAAAGTACGGATAGCGAGAATGGAACGTGCAACCTAGCGGCTATCAGCCTAGCGCTTTACCAGGGAGCTACCGACGCTTCGAAATACTGTTACACCGGCTCGATGACCATCCGTTCGCAATTTTTAAAATGCATTTTTCTCGAAAATGGGTCAAAATTGCGTCTTCTTGATTTTTCTCAGAAAACCTCTGGTACGTACCTTTCATTGAGGAGAGTATCAATTCAAACAAAAAAAGCGTAACTAAAGGTCCTCTTATGAGTTAGAACATGTCCTGTCTGGTGAGTCTTTGTTATCATTATTACTCGATTTTTGATTTTTGTTATTGTAGTTCGGTTTTTGGAAATTTTGTCTACCGTTATTATTTCTTGAGTTATTTTCCGCTTTTTCAGATGGGAATTCGATCATTGGGTTGTTTTGACCTTGATTTTGCCCTAATGACATTTGATTAAACATTGGTAAGATTTGATTATAAGGATTAAATGAATATCGTAGTCTATTGTTTGTGAACCTAGGTTGGTATTTTGATTGGAAACCAGGTAAGAATCTAGGTCTGAAGTTAGGTCTGAAATTTTGTTGGTATTGATTTGGAAAAGGTAGGAGTGGAAATCCGAATGGTGAAAATGGAAATCACTTTTTATATTGGGTTTTGCCCTGATTATTTTGACTTTGGTTTCCGTTTTGGTTATCCTTTTGATTATTTTTATTTTCCCTTCAATCTTTATTATTCTCCGAATTATCATTTTCCCCGTTACCGTTATTACGCTTTTGTAAAATTTGCCCTCGAATTTTTGATTTGGGTAGCTGAGTTTCCCATTCTTTACCTAAGTCTGCTAATTGCTTAAAAGTTTCAAAGTCGTTTCGTTTAATATACATTTTGTATTCAATTCTAAGGTTTTCATACGTTCGACGTAATTCCCATTCGCGACTTTTTCGCGGATTCAGTTTGGTTAAAAGTTTTCTAATTTCCTTTAAATACGGGTGGATGTCGTGGTTTCTTTTTTGGTTGCAAAATTTAATTTTTTGTTTTATTTATTCCGAGAACCTTTCGTCGATATAAGCATTTTAAAAATCTCCGGTGTAGTGGTATACCATTAAGCCATTTCCCTTTCAGGGCAGGCGTGACACTACCCGATTCGATGTAATCTGATAAATATCTCCATGAATTTCTATTTATTTCGCACCAATCTTTTGCATTTTCTATTAGTAGTGCGTCAAAATTTTCTAAGATGTCGCGGTCGTTTATTTTGTATCCCCTTTTGAATCCTTTTAATTCGTCCAAGAAATGCGCGGGACTGTGATCTTTATTGTTTCTGAATTTCATCGGCCAGTTACTCATGCTTTGCAATGGCGTTTGTATCATGCCAAACGGAAAAAATATTGCTGGAATTTTTTTGTTATTTGGATTATTTTCAGGTTCGTTATCCGTATCTGTGTTATTTGTGTGGATTCTAGAATGGCTGTTTGACCTGTCCCTTATTGTCGACAGTCTTTGTCTTCTGTTTTGGTTTGAATCGTTTCTGTCCTCTAATGTTTCGCTGTCGTCTGTATTTTGTAATCTTATGTTATTATCTCTTGTTCTACTATGATTATTATTGTGTGCAAGTTGATGAGGTTCTTGTAATTTTTCTCTTAAATTGAATTGTACTGGGTGTCTATTAAGAGATGCGCTTTTATTTTTTCTGTCATATGGTTCTATTGTTTTCTTTCTATATTCAAAAAAGCTATTAGCGGGCGGGTCTAGTCTGCGCCTTAAATTTTTTGGCCTTAGTTCCTTTTCTTTAAAGAATCTTTCGCTCTGCTGATTCATAAATTCGTTGCATTCCGCGCTTTCTAACAGTTCATTGGATTCTAGGAGGAACTGTGTATTGTTTTCTAAAAAGGAATCCTGTTCAATAGTTTCGTTATTTAACTGTCTCGAATTGTTTATTGGGCCTAACGCGCCTATTGTGGGTAAATTTTCGTTGTCCCAATAGAAGGTATTGTTTTCTAGGTCGAAGGATTTGTTAGGGTTGTGAGTTAGGTCATTGAGTGAGGGTTGGTTATTTTGAGTTGATCTGTCTTTGTTTTTCCTATTGCTTATACTAGGTGTTTCCGTGTTTTTTCGCGTGAGACCTCTACCTCGACCTATTGACCTATTAACTGTTTCTTGGATGGCTCCCCTACTTTGGTGTGTATCATTAGTCAAGTTAATGTTTTGATTTGGAAGTGCAGAGTAGAACGGGGACGGCAATCATATTAGTCGCAGATACCTTGTTAACGCCGACAGATTGGAAGACCAAATCTGTCGAAGAAGATACTTGTATCTGCTTCGGAGAGACTCATTCACTGATGTTACGTCCTGAATGCGGCTTTGAGGTACGCCCAGGTTTTTATAGGTCTCTCCAGTATTAAGATGTCTAATGACACTTATATCCACAAGCTCAGGGTCCTTTGGGACGTCAGTAGTCTTTCCATTCTTCAGATTAATTTTGGCACACATGTCCAAACCAAAGTCCAACCCAATCTCTCCTGTGTACTTCTTCACGATATTTATAGCAGTTTGAAGTTTGTTTTTACCAGAGGCATAGATCTTTAGGTCATCCATATAAAATACATGAGTGACCTTATGCTCGTGCTGGTTAGTGTCGCCACAGAGGTATCCAGAAGAATTTCGTAGTGCGAGAGATAGAGGCAGAAGTTTGATGCAAAAAAGCAAAGAGCTAGTTCGGTTTTGATTCCTTGGAAATCGAACCGAAGGTCCTATGACAAAGCCAACGAACGCGTCCTCAGGTTGCGGATAGAGGGTCCCTGTACCAAGGGTTTCTGCTGAATATGGTTACAATAATCAATAAGCAGTCGCGGACAATTGTCCCGGGATGGTCCCAAAGGAATAACCCCTAAGTAAAGGCGTAACAACCGTGCCGAAAGCTGAATGGCACCTGGGTGAGATGTCTCAAACGGTGCCTCTGGGATACCGGGCAACCTCTCAGAGTATCAGCCTTATCCTTGCACGCGGGGCTCTACAAGGATGGAAGAACCCTTTTCCCTAGCTGCTCGTGGGAACAACAATGACAACACCAAACATAGTTGTAGGAAGTGCGGTTCAAAACAATCGAACGCGCAGG
>CAKNYM010042216.1:11982-30310 GCA_932195095.1 Andricus curvator | reverse complement strand
GAGGAATGCCCACCTATCACTACCGAGGAGGTGAAAAACGTATTAAGAGGCATGATGAACTATTCCGCTCCGGGACCAGATGGTATCAAGACTTTCTGGTGGAAGAAGTTTCCTTCAACCCACCAGCATCAGGCCCGCATTTTCACCTCATATCTAAAGTCGGAAGCGCCTATTTCGGAGTGGTTGGTGGAAGGGCGCACAGTGCTCCTGCCGAAGACGGGCAATTTATCTGACACTAAGAATTACAGGCCAATAACTCGTCTGAACACATTGTATAAGATCTTCACAGCTATCATAAATGATAGGATTTTTCGGACAATTGAACCTGTGTGGCGAGAGATGTACGAACAACGCTCATCGTTAGATGTGTCTGTAAAGACGCAGCATCCTATCAGCTTTACCTATCGATGGCCTGGATTGATTACCGGAAAGCTTTCGATTCAACCTCCCATAGACTTATCATCTGTCTGTTGGAAAGCTTAAAGGTTCATCCACACATCGTGAGGTGCATAGAGCGATTAATGCCGCTTTGGAAAACCAGATTTACTATCGCATCTGGAAAACATCGTGTGATCACTAACATTGTCACCTTTCAGAGGGATGTGTTTCAGGGCGACGCCATGAGCCCTCTCCTCTGTTGCCTTACATTATTGCCACTTTCTCTCGCACTTCGCCATTCCGAAGGGTACCTCTGCGGCAAACCTGGAAATCGAAAGCATAAGGTCACTCATTTATTTTACTTGGATGATCTTAAGATCTATGCTAAAAATAAAGAGAAACTAAATGTAGCTCTAGACATTGTCAAAGAGTACACTCAAGAGATTGAAACGGAGTTCGGGCTAGAAAAATTCGCCAAGGTTTATTTGAAGAAAGAAAAACCTAATTGCGTCCCTCAAGACCCTGAGCTCGTCGACGGAAGCGCTCATCCGACGGATATGGTCTTCCGAACTGTGGGCGAGGAACAAAGCATCTGCGACGAACAGGCTTGCCGTCCCAGTAGTACTCTATTCATTTGGAGTGGTTCCATGGACGAAGGACGAGCTCAGATCCCTCGATATCGGGTCCCGGAAAGTTATGCACATGAACAAAAGCATGCACCTTAAGTCTTCTGTTCCGCGACTTTACATCTCACGCCGCCAAGATGGTCGCGAAATACTGAATCTTGAATGTCTTCACAACAGGATTATTCTGGTTGCAGCACATATAGTCGCAAATGAACAAGACCCTCTTCTTAAAATGGTCAGGAAACACGAAGAAATGGGAAAAGGGGCGTTTATGTACAAAGCAGCGGAGGAGGCTGCTGAAACACTCGGCCGTGACTTCAATATCAGAGTTGAGCAAAATGCATCAAATCTCATCCATCTTGAGTACTCACTCCTGAAGACCCGGATTAAGAAAGCACAGGAGAAAAACTTCCGCGAGAAACTCCTCGACAAGAGGGTGCACGGCATCTTTCACAGAAATGTGGAAGATCAGTCAATGTCGTATGAGCTAACGTTTGCTTTACTTAAATCACCCGGATTGAAGTCGGGGACGGTGGGTTTCATTTTGGCATGTCAAGACGGTGTCATTTCGACTCTAGCATACCGTCGCCACATTTTGAGCCAAGATATTCCCGATGATAGCTGCAGAGCGTGTCATACGCACCCCGAGCATCTAGGACACATACTATCTACTGTCTAAGTCATGCGGGAACGACCTACATCCAAAGGCACAATGCGGCACTAAGAGTGCTTTATTACCATCTCTGTCACTATTACGGCATTATCCCAAATACCTCTCCGCTAAACACTCCTAGGGAAATAAAGTCAATTGTCCAGAAAGATAAGTGCCGCATGTACTGGAACTTCATGTTCTCGACAATTGTTCCTGTTCCGCACTCGAGGCCTGACATAGTTCTCCTTGACTTCGAGAAAAAAACCATGTTCGTTATCGAATTTTCGGCACTAGCTGACAAAAACGTCATAGCCAAGGAGAAAGAAAAGAAAGAGAGGTATAAAGACCTTATAAGGGAGTTACGACGGTTATACCCGAAATATTCTGTTAAGCTAATCGTCTTGATCATCGGCGCTTTTGGAGGTGCCAAGGTTTCACAGGTTAATAGCCTGAAAGGCATTCCTGCGTGTCAACAAAATGCTGAGACAATTGTCCAGGGATGGTCCTGAAGGAATAACCCCTAAGCGGAGGCGTAACAACCGTGCCAAAAGCTGAGTGGCACCTAGGCGAGGTGTCTTGAACGGTGACTCTGGGATACCAGGCGACATTAAGACCAACCGCAGACAGCCGAAACTTTCTGAGAGATGATAGCGATTTTCAAGGCAAGTAGGAACACAGTCATTCAGGACGCTTCCATCAACTGAACAAGAAGATTGGATGGTTAAGACAGAATGCGTTCAGTGTTCAGTGTGTGATTGACTACATAACATCTGGTAGACCGTTCACGGAAAGGGTTCGAAAGTTCGCTCAAGAACTGAGGATCTACAATCACACACTGAAGAAGTCAAAGCTGCTAACAATCAAGCAGCATATTGATGACAAAATACGGGAGTTATCTGACCCAAGGAGGAGAATACAGAAGAGGGAGAGATGGATCAAAGAGATTCAACGGTTTCCCGCTGATCCATTCAAAGCACGAAGAACTTTTCCGCTGCAGGACCAGATTGTATCAAGAACTTCTGGTGGAAGAAGTTTACTTCCACACACCAACATTTGGCCCGCATATTCAGCTCATATTGAAAGTCGGAAACTTCCATTCCGCAGTGGCTGGTGTTAGGACGCACTATACTCCTACCGAAAAAATGCAACTCTTCTAACCCAGAGAATTACAGGCTCTGTAAAGACGCTGCAGTCCAGCAGCGCGTCCTGTCAATGGTCTGGATTGACTACCGAAAAGCTTTTGATTCAACGTCTCACAGACTTATCATCTGTCTGTTGTAAGGCTTGAAGGTGCATACACACATAGTGAGATCCATAGGGAGATTGATGCCCCTTTGGAAAACTAGATTTACTATCTCATCTGGAAATTATTGCAACAACAACGAGCTTACGGCCCTTGATATCACCACACGTAAGATCATGCATATGCATAAAAGCTTGCATATCAATTTGTCTGTTCCGCAATTATACATTTTACACCGTTAAGGCGGACGCGGACTTCTGAATCTCCAGTGTCTTCATAACCGAATAGTTCTAAGTACAGCTTACATCGTTGCAAGTGGTAGAGATCCTCTCCTAAAAATGTTCAGGAACCACGAGATGATTGGCAAAGAAGTGTTCCTTTACAAAGCCGTGGGACAAGTTGTGATAGAAAAAGAACTACTGGCTTTTTCTACTAATAAATATCATAAATTTATTTATGGCGTAGAGTAATTATATTAACTGATCACAAACCACTTGTAAGTATAAGTAAGTAAGTATACCATTAAGCCATTTCCCTTTCAGGGTAGGCGTGATACTACCCGATTCGGGTAGTGTTTCTAGGTGGATAGTTTCTTGTAGTAAATAACTACAAGTGTGGGCTCACCACACCCACGACGGGCCAACAGCACGCAGTATTCTCGAATGGTCACCCATCAAAGTACTAACCGCGCCCAACGCTGCTTAACTTCAGTGATCGGACGAGAACTGGTTTTTTCAGCGTGGTATGGCCGTTGGCAAACCAGTACAAACCACTTGTAAATTTGTTGAATATCCGGTAAGAAGGAGTGCATTGAAATAAATTGAAATGATTTAATATATGATCAAATTCACAATGTTTTGAATGCAAATGAATGTCGTTTTTTGCCGTTAACGTTTTAATGCATATAAACCTCAACTATTTTCGTCTCACTTCAATCCTGTTTAATCTCATGATGATTTCTGTCCATAAATGAATTCATTTTAATTCTGTTTAAGTGGGTAGAAACTAAAGGCAAGCTAATCCAATTTAATGCTGTGAGGCGAAGTCGAATGTTGAAGTCAATTTAATTCCTTCCGTAAAGTATAATTTCAAACAGTTTAATCCAGAGCAATTCTATTTGACTCAAAGTGTACACAAGTCAATCTGGAGTAATTCCTCCTACGACCAAATTGACAACACTTTGAAATTAACCGAATGTCGTTTTTTCATGTTTGAAAATATTTTAATCCATGTCAATACACATCTTCTTACCGTGTATAAAGGATATCGGGGACATAGCTTCTCCCCGTCTTCAGCGAATGAAAATGAAGCTTCTCAGATATGGCATAACTGCAAAACATGTTCCAGGTAAACTCACGCATGTTGCCGACTTACTGTCAAGATCATGCTTACAAAAACAAAACAGACGATAATAGTCGGATTTCAGAAGTAGTACATTCAATAAGTACTAGTGTAAATATGTCAGCTAAAAAGATGAAAGAAATTCAAGAACCTACGGAGTCACATCCCATTTCAAAACAAACTAGAACCTTATACGCGCGCACCGCGAGCGTACAATTAATTTACATGCAGTTATTTTATTTGGAAATATTCAATAAAGTACCATGAAATTAATTTTTACTATAATAACTTTTATTTGCACACGGCTTCGCATGGGTACCCTCTCACGGCGCAGAATAAATAATTTTGCAACCCCTAAACATTTTCATACAAATTTGGAAAAAACCTCTAAAATGTCGTCGCGTACAAATTTTCATAGAAAAACATAGTAAATGATCTCGACTAGAGAAGAGTACCGATGTCAAGCCATTTCGAGCGCGCATAGCACACGGATGGATTTAACTAATGTCGAGTGGGAGGTTTGAAGCCGAGGATGACTGTGCATTCGATGGGTTTGGTCGAATATCTGCCTTCAAACTCGACAGTCGAAAAGCCTGCTGAACTCAGCCTATTCGTTAAAAATTGCCAAACTCCGAATTTTTTAATTGAAATTGTTTGAATAATTAATAATTCTTGTACATTTACAAAGCAACATAGAAAAGAGTCATCGGAAAGACATTCTTAGTTGACTTGTAAACAAATTGTGTCTGTTCCTTGAAAAATAGCCAAACTCTGAATATGTTTATAAAAAATGTTTAAATAATCAATAATTATTGTATATTTGTAAAGTAACGTAGGAAAGACTTATTGGAAATACGTATATAATTTTGTATGGTTAGTTAAAATTAGAATTATGTAATTGTTTTTGAAAATGTAAATGAAAGTAAAATAAAATAAATTTCTAAATGTTCATAATTTATTTATTATTATTATTCTAATAAGAAAATTGTCTTTGAAAGAAAAGTGTGGCTATATAATTTTAAAAAAAGAACACTAAGAAATAAGCCAAAATATTACTTAGAATTGTAATTTTGCTTTAAAAATAATTAAAATAATTTGCATTTAGGCCACGCCTTCTGCCTGTTGACACGTTCGCGCCACTAAATGTTCGCAGGAGGCGTGGCCTAAAGGCAAATTGCAAGGAGACTCACCGAAAAAATCCGTGGAGGCTCTTGGAAATTTCGCTCGCACTCTTGGCATTTTTGCATGTGAGCTGTGCTTATTTTCCGTGGGGTTGCATCGTGCGATTAATCGAAGCATCCATGAATATATTCCAAGAGAAATGCTTGCTATTAAAGCGTGACAAATGTTCACGCGCTAATGCCTAGATTTTTCTCTCCGTGTGTGAGTCCGGAATCTACTTTAAGTCCAAGATACAGAAGGACTGCAATGCTTATAGAAAACGGATATTCAGACTTGAACAAATAACGACAGAATATTGAATGAACAGGTGACGGTAAAAATTAGACTGCTGAATGGCGAGCCTACGAGCTGGCCTAAAGGTCCAGATTCAATGTTTAGATGGAGGCGGAAACATGGATTGATTTGATTCTGGAAATTTGGCAGCTTGTATCCAGACTTGACTGGGTTTGAAGATTGTTATCTTCAATCGCTCGATTCTTAGATGGAAGGTTAGATACCCTTTAGGTGCGTTCACTGTTTATACATTATTTTAGTTAATTTGGTAGTACTACAATTGGAATCGGGAGTATCATGCTTAGGCGTTTACGTGTAGATTCATATCTGACCATCGCAAGTATCTTAGGTTTATAGCTTAGATGCCAGCTGGGCATTCGGTATTCACATTCAGTACTCTTATGTGGATACAGAAAGTGTTCTTAAGTGACATTAATTTATATTACAGGTGAAAGAAAGTACTGATTAAATAAGAGTCAAAAGATGTCGCGATGCTCAAATGCTTCTGTGCAGATTCTCATCGGGCCATTGCTTTTCTCTTAGGTGGATATAGTGAACCATGAAACGTTTTGCATTGCATGCATTTATGTTACTGAACGTTAACTTTCTATATATTCACCAAAAATAATTTGGAAATTATGAAAAAAATCACAGTAATTCTTTGAAATCAATTAAAACACAAAATATGCTCCTTACGGCGTTTAGAAGTTTTCCGCTAAGACTGGTAAGAATAAACAGATTCGTTCATATCCAACAGCGTACTCTATTTTTCTCCGTGTAAGTTATATAATGTGCAATAAAATAAGCTTTCTTATCCTCTATGTGCCATTTTCCTGCTAGCGACTTATATACAGTGAAGTCTCGCTTATTTCCTCGTCCTTGAAAGGTAAGGATAATTTTATTTCCACGCTGGACGGGTCCCCACCTCTACCGCGACCTTCAAGTTATTTTTGTCAAGCGACGTTCATTGGTTGCCCCGTTCTTGTATCGATGCGTCCCCTGTAAGCAATTTTTTCAACTGCACATGTGCCGAAAAGTGCGGGTGGATTTGAAATCAATAAATACTATAAATAATAATACAGATAAATACACCCGTCATTCCTAGAACTGCTGGGCCACGCAGTTTCTCAGCTCAAGGGGCGAGAGATGGTCGCGACTCTCGCCTCGGAAGGGCCGCAGTGCGCGAATGCTTTGTCGAGCGTATTGCGCAATATTATGCTTTCCAATTGGAACCGGTTCAGACGGCCTCGATATGCGCAGATGAAAAAGTCGCGATCTGTTAGCATCACTGCATGCATGTCAGTGCTTTTCATGTGTCTCTCAAGTGTTTTTGTTAACGTACGACAATTTTCCAACTAAAACTCAATATAATAGAATCAAAAAGTGACGCAAACATTTCGCGAAATAGTTAGCACAGTTCCTGACATGAGTGCAGAGAACTTTGTGGAGAAAGTATTCTAAACGGAAAAGTAAGTTATAAAGGTCTGAATATTAATATTTGTAACGTGTAGAATGCTAGGGTAGGTGAAAATGTCAGTCGTGATGAAGGTCAGCACATATGGGACTGCAACTGCATACGAGTTTTTGGAGAAAATTTTCTAAACGTAAGTCATAAACGTAGGAATCGTAATATTAGTCAAGTGTAGAATGTATTTTCTCAGTCATGTTTCATTCTTTTGTCGATTGACGACCTTTCAGTGTCGCGAAAGAAAATAAAATATCCAAATTTTCAGGTGAGGGTATCAGATCGATTTGATCAGAATCGGGTACTCTAACCTAAAATTTCGGACAGTTGACTGTATTTCGTAACACTGTAAGGTCGTTAATCGAGAAAAGATGGAACATGACTGAGAAAATAGTTTCTACACTTGAGAAACATTATTATTCGTACATTTCTGACTCGCTTTTACGTTTAGAATATTTTCTCGAAAAAGTTGTGTCGATTCCCATGACTTCATGCTAGTATACGCAATTAAACCCAACGAGGGGGCTCTTCGGGCCTCTTTTTAATTGGTCATCCACTGATTCGGAGGAGTGCGTACAGGGCCCGTGGTGGGAGGTGCCGGAACTGCGCAAGTGGACATAACCGTGTAAGGAGGAGGTGAAATAGGGGTGACGGTAAATAGGTGAGAGGGGAAATAGGTGAGACTTCACTGTATTGAAAATCTTTTTTGAAAGATTTACTGTTTTATTAAGTCTGCGAATTTCTTATTACGCTTAATTTAACTTTTCCTTTGTTCTATTTAGAAAGAAAAATATGGAATAAATGTATGTGGAGAAGGCGGAGAATATGAAACATTCACTCTGGACTGTCCACTCTTCATTAAAAGCATTGTGATGTAAGTTTATATTTATTGAGGATTATGAGCAAAACTGCACTTTTTGAGTATAATTTAGAACTTTGTTTTTATTTTAGAGACGAGTATGAAAGCATCGTTCACACGAAAGGTGATATTGCACCGGTTGGATATTTAAACTTCAAAAAAATACACCTTTTAAATAAAAATGTAAGTGGAAAATTTACACATGTAAAATATGTGCAGTAGGGTGGTCTCAAAATGCATTGGCATTTTTTTTTAAATTTTCGTGCATGTCGCCCGGAAAGTTCGAATCGAATTGAAACTCAACATTTGTTTTTACAATTAGCCATAGAATACGAAGCAAAATTTATTTTTTAAATATCACTAAAAAAAACCCATAACTGAAAAATTGGCTTTTGCTTTGTATAAAACAAGAAATTTGAGGTTTTTTCTGAAATATTCAACATTTTGTCCACCTTTCACTAAGAGCGAGGTAATAATTAATGAAATTTAACAAATTAATTATTTAAACAAATTATTATTATTTAAAACTATCTTTTCCTATAAAAATGCTAGATAGGTACGGTTTTTTCTAAAATTTCCAACTTTTTGTGCACTTTGTACTTAGAGTGAGGTAATAATTAATTCAAGTTAACAAACATTATTGTTTGAACAATTTTTTATTGGTTATAACTATCTTCTCTTAGATACTTACTAGAAAGTTGCGGATGTTTCTGAAATTTGTAACTTTGCTTTGGATTTTTAGTTATGAAGAAATAATAAATAAACATGAGAGAATAATTTTTCAAACAATCTCTTTCTTTTTTGTGAATACATTTTTCTGAAATAAAGCAGATATGTGTAAAATTAACATCTCACTTTAATTCCCTTCTTACTAGAGACGAAAGTCAGAAAATATATTAGTGACAAGTGGTAACAGAGTACGGGAAGCAATTTCCTGGCTGCAGTGAGTCTATCTAATCCCGTGAGATAGTATAATCAATTAATTATTTGATTTAGACCTTTTTAATCTCTGCATATGTGTATTATCATAGATGAAAATGAATTTTCTCCAGGGTATGAGGGGAGGGGCTGATATAAAAAATGTGTGGAATTCGGAGGTTTTCTTTTACGCTTTGCAACAAACTTCGTGTTGTAATGCAAAACACAATTTTTGCAAGTAATTTACAGACCTATTGCTCCCACCTACTCCTAATTATTCCATTCTTTGTTTTTACCTCTACTGTAAGATAGGCTTTTTGTTTACATTAATATTTTTGAAACATTGACAAAAGAGTAATAATAATTTACTTGAAAAAAATACTATACTATTTAAAAATTATTCTTGTTGATGTTCATTTATTATTTGTTCATAACTAATAAGTCAAAGCAAAACTGAAGATTTCACAAAAAAGTGCAACTCTCTAGCATTACTCTAAGAGAAGATAGTTATGCACAATAGTTTGCTTAAACAATTATGTTTGACAAATTTAATTAATTATTACCTCACACTAAGTGGACAAAAAGTTCCAAATTTCAGAAAAAACAAGGCAACCATCTAGCTTTACTATAGCAGAAGATAGTTATAAACAATAATAATTTGTTGAGACAATTAGGTTTGTTAAATTGCATTAATTATTACCTCACACTAATTGCAAAGTGGATAAAAAGTGGAAAATTATAGAAATAACTGCAACCTTCTATCACTATTCTAAGAGAATATTGTGATAAATAATAATACATTGTCTAAAAACTATTTATGTTGAATTCAATTCACTATTGGTTTGCTCTAGCCGAAAAGTTGATAATAATTTAAAAAATTGCGGAAAAGCGCGACTTTCAACTCTAGTGTACGAGAAAATGGTTAAAAAAAAATTAATTGTTTAAACAATTTATATAAACGTCTAATTACCAGTAGACAGTATTATTTGGTGTATTATAAACAATTTGCATTTAAAAAAAATCATAATTAGCGCCAAAAACTAGCAAGACCCAATTTTTTACATAGTTTTTTTTTTGGAATCCTACAAAAACAAACTTATGGGGGTGATATTCAAAAAATAATTTTTTTTTCGTATTCTATGGCTAATTGTGAAGAGAAATGTTGGGTTTCAACTCGATTCACGTAATATTGACGATTCTAAATAAAATTTACAAAAGCGTCTTTTTCCTCACGAAAAATACGTGTTAAACTTCATGGGGCTTGCAGAACCTCTAAATATAAATTTTTTTTTCAAAAAGAAAATGCATTCATTTTTTCGTTGATTCGGACAAACTTTCGGGAGATATGCATGATGAATACAAAAAAATTGTTGGATCACCCTAATGTGCAGTCGGAAAATTATTTTTAGAAATTTTCTTCAACGCATGCATGAATAATGAGCGTTTTCGAGTTTGTAAAGCGGGTCGGACGTTGCCTTTTTTCGACCGGGGAAAAAATTGGTAACTGGTTAACCTGTCTACAACTTTTTCAAATCGCAGACAAAAATTTAATTAAATAATACTTTTAACCAAAACTGTCAACTGATGGTACATTCGAAAGAGAATAAAAAACTTTTAGAGGCAGCGAAGTCGAGTGTAAAATACAAGTTGCAAGCAATGAATTATCGTGTTCTATGCGTGCATTTATGGTAAGTACCAGCTTCAAATTTCCCGCCGCGCGTAGTCTTGGAAGTAGGATTGTAGACTTTTTTTTTAACTTCGTCGGCCAGCCGAGTTCAATTTGTGCTCTGGCTACCCTGTTGCCGTGGCAATTGAGAAGATTCTCCGCTGGAGGGCACCACGTTCCGACCTTTTTCTCGCTAATATAAGAACCCCCTCCGTTCGTCCTAATCCGCTAATAGCCTAACTTCGTGAGGTGCATGCACTATGAGAGACAGTGCAGTAGCGTGCCATATATTTAAAAGTTCGTCATAAGTACAACGCGGGATTTCGCCGGGAGCGGGTGCTAATCTGAAAAATTGCACCCGCTCGCAGCGAAATCGCGGTAAAATTTCAGCTGTAACCACGTCTCACGACCGTGAGATAGGTGGTTACAGTCTTCGACGAATTCGATACTATGATCTGGCAAATATCTCGTGCATCCTGAGGACACGGAGCGACCCAAGGAGGACCGAATTCTGCATTTTTCCCGCAAGTGTCTCAGCATTTTGTTGACACACAGGGATGCTTTTCAGGCTATTAACCAGTGAAACCTTGGCACATCCAAGAGCGCCGATGATTAAGACGATTAGCTTAACAGAATATTCCGGGTATAACAGTCGCAAATCCCTTATAAGGTCTTTATACCTCTCTTTCTTTTCTTTCTCCTTGGCTATGACGTTTTTTTAGCTGGTGCCGAAAATTCGATAACGAACATGGTTGGTTTCTTGAAGTCAAGGAGAACTATGTCAGGCCTCGAGTGCGCAACAGAAACAATTGTCGAGAATATGAAGTTCCAGTATATACGGCACTTCTCATTTTCGACAATTGACCTTATTTCCCTAGGAGCTTTTAGCGGAGCGGTATTTGGGCTAATGCCGTAAGAGTGACAGAGATGGTAATAAAGCACTCTTAGTGCCGCATTGTGCCTTTTGATGTAGGTCGTTCCCGCATGAGTGGGACAACTGGATAGTATATGTCCTAGATGCTCGGGGTGTGCTTGACACGTTCTGCAGCTATCATCGGGAATATCTTGGCTCAAAATGTGGCGACGGTATGCTAGAGTAGAAATGACACCGTCTTGACATGCCAAAATGAAATCCTCCGTGCCCGACTTCAATCCGGTTGATTTACGGAAAGCATACGTTAGCTCATACGACATCGACTGATCCTCCACATTTCTGTGGAAGACGCCATGCATCCTCTTGTCGAGCGGAAGTTTTTCTCCTGTGCTTTCTTGATCCAGGCTTTCAGGAGTGAGTACTCGAGATGGTTAAGATTTGATGCATTTTGCTCACCCCTGATATTTAAGTCAAGGCCGAGTGTTTCAGCAGCCTCCTTCGCTGCTTTGTAGAGAAACGCCCCTTTGCCCGCTTCTTCGTGTTTCCTGACCATTTTAAGAAGAGGGTCTTGTGCATTTGCAACTATATGTGCTGTACACAGAATAATTCTCTTGTGAAGACATTCAAGATTCAGTATTGCGCGACCACCTAGGCGGCGTGAGACATAAAGTCGTGGAATAGAAGACTTAAGGTGCATACTTTTGTTCATGTGCAAAACCTTTCTCGTCCCAATATCAAGGGATCTGAGCTCGTCCTTTGTCCATGGAACCACTCCAAATGAATAGAGTACTACCGGGACAGCAAGCATGTTCGTTGCAGATACTTTGTTCCTCGCCGACAGTTCGGAAGACCAAATCTGCCGGATGAGACGTTTGTATCTGCTTCGGAGAGTAACCTTTATAGATGTCACGTCCTGAATGCGGCTCTGTGGCACGCCCAGGTATGTATAGGTCTCTCCAGCGCTAAGGTGTCGTATGGTGCTTCTGTGGACAAGCTCAGGGTCGTCGGGGATGCCATTAAGTTTTCCTTTCTTCAAATTAACCTTGGCGCATTTCTCTAACCCGAACTCCATTCCAATCTCTTGAGTGTACTCTTTGACAATGTCTAGAGTTAGATGTAGTTTCTCATGATTTCTAGCATAGATCTTGAGATCATCCATGTAAAATACATGAGTGGCCTTATGCTTTCGATCTCCAGGTTTGCCGCAGAAGTACCCTTCGGAATGGCGAAGTGTGAGAGATAGTGGCAATAATGTGAGGCAAAAGAGGAGAGGGCTCATGGTGTCGCCCTGAAATACACCTCTCTGAAAGGTGACACTGGTAGTGATCACACGATGTTTTCCAGATAAGATAGTAAATCTGGTTTTACAAAGCGGCATTAATCTCTCTATGCACCTCACGATGTGTGGATGAACCTTTAAGCTTTCCAACAGACAGATGATAAGTCTATGGGAGGTTGAATCGAAAGCTTTCCGGTAACCAATCCAGGCCATCGATAGGAATCGCTGATAGGATGCTGCGTCTTTACACACACATCTATCGATGGACAGGTTCTCTCGACATCCTGGTACGCCTTTCTTTGAGCCACGTTGTTCATACATCTCTCGCCACACAGGTCCAGTTGTCCGAACAATCCTATCGTTTAGGATAGCTGTGAAGATATTATACAGTGCGTTCAGACAAGTTATTGGCTCGTAATTCTTAGGGTCAGCTAAGTTACCCGTCTTCGGCAGGAGCACTGTGCTTCCTTCTACCAACCACTCCGGAATAGGCTCTTCCGACTTTAGATATGAGGTGAAAATTCGGGCCAGATGCTGGTGGGTTGAAGGAACCTGCTTCCACCATAAGGTGTTGATACCATCTGGACCCGGAGCGGAATAGTTCTTCATGCCTCTTAACTCTTGTGTTGCCACCCGGGTACCCATCGGCATACGTTTTGTTAAATGACTTTTTTTTTAATAAAGATGGGCCGAATGCTTGTCGAATTTACATGACTGAACCGATTCTCTATCGAAATTTGCATTGCACATATTTTTAGAAATTTGTTAGCTTGAAATATTTTGCAATTGAAAAAAAGCACAGCTGAGCCACCCGGGTACCCCGACAGAAAAAGCATGAATTTCGTACAGTATATCATAAAAATAAAGTTTGTTATAATAATATATAAACTCAATAGGATTATTTTATAAATAATAACAAAATATATACATTTTTAATTGTTTATCCCTTTCATGATCAACACACCTGGCCTTCTCGGAAACAAGAAATTTACGATGTAGCTGCGCACGTTTTATACCTGTTTCAGTACTATCAAGGTTACTGCACATAATTAAATTGTGATATTCAGGTAGGCATACCTTCCTAGAATATGAATAATTAAATACTGATTGAATACACATAGTTATTTCTAGTTACAATGGACTTTTAACAACAATTTCGTGGACGGGGTACCCAGGTACCCAGGTTTTGGGTGGCAACATAAGCGTCAATACGTTTTTGACCTCCGCGGTAGTGATAGGTGGGCATTTCTCCTAAGCTGTTATGAGGGCATTGCACAGCTCTGTTCATACATCTCTCGCCACACAGGTCCAATTGTCCGAACAATCCTATCATTTAGGATAGCTGTGAAGATCTTATACAGTGTGTTCAGACAAGTTATTGGCCTGTATTTCTTAGGGTCAGCTAAGTTGCCCGTCTTCGGCAGGAGCACTGTGCGCCCTTCCACCAACCACCCCGGAATAGGCTCTTCCGACTTTAGATATGAGGTGAAAATTCGGGCCAGATGCTGGTGGGTTGATCTAAACTTCTTCCACCAGAAGGTCTTGATACCATCTGGCATTGCACAGCTCCTTGAAGATATTTATGTTCTTTGAGCCTTCTTCAAGTGTATGTTGGACTTCGTAGACTTCTCTCCAAAATGCTTCGACCTCCTCTGGTTTGGGCGGATGGTCGACAGTAACTGGAGGATCTTGGAAGAGTCGAGACCTTGGCAGTGAAAGTCGTGCCAGATGTTATGTAGTCAATCACACACTGAATGCGGGACGCGTACTGTCTTGCCCAGCCTATCTTTGTGCTGAGTTGATGTATTCGTCTTTTGGTCTTATGATCAACCATTGGTTTTGTTTTACGGTTTGCATCTGCCAAAGTTCTCTATATATATAATTTAAAAAAAGAGTTAAACAACCACCGCAGGGTCCCACTGAGTGCAACTGCCATCTAAAAAAAATGTCAATAGCCCCCAGTAGAACCGCGGTAAATCACACGTATGGCCACGTCTCACAACCGTGAGATGGGTGGTCACAGGGAAGGACGAAATCACAACGACAGGCTGGCGAAACCCTCGTGTGTCTTAAAGACACGAAGCGACCCAAGGATGACAGCTTTCTGCATCCATCTCGCAAGTGCCTTGGTATATTTTTGGCACACGGGTATGGCTTTAAGGTTACGAACCAGTGATAGTTTCGCACCTCCGAGAGCACCTATCACAAGGACAATTACTTGCACCGAATATTTTGGGTACAGTTGTTGCAGCTCTCTTTTAAGGTCTTGATACCTCTCCTTTTTTTCTTTCTCCTTTGCAGTGATGTTGTATGCGGTCGGAGCCGAGAATTCGATCACGAATATAGTTCGTTTCTCGAAGTCGTGGAGAACAGTGTCAGGCCTCGAGTGCGCAACGGACACTGCTGCCCAAAAATCGTAGTTCCAGAAAATGTGGCACTTCTCGTTTCGGATAATTGACTCTATCTCCTTTGGAGCGTTCGGCAGGGCAGGGTCGCGACCAACACCGTAAGAGCGACAAAGTTGGTAATAAAGCACTCTTAGGGCCGCATTATGTCTATAGATATACGTAGTTCCTGCGTGGGTTGGACACCCTGATAGTATGTGTTCTAGGTACTAAGCGTGTGCATGACACGCTCTGCGCCTATCACTGGGAATTTCTTGACATAAAATGGGCCCACGGTCTGCTGAGGTGGAAATGACACCATCCTGGCATGCGAAAATAAAACCCTCTGTACCTGAATTAAGCCCTGATGATTTGAGGAAAGCAAAAGTTTGCTCCTTCGACAAGGACCGTTTTTCTACATTTCTGTGAAAGTTTCCGAGCATTTTATTGTCGAGGAGCTGTTGGTGAAATTTTCCAACCACTGCTTTCTCTACTTCGGCTTTTAGAAGTGAAGCATCTAGATGGAGTAATGTAGTTTCCTCACTTCTGATGTTAAAATTCAGGCCAAGGGTCTCAGCCGCTTGCTCCGCGGCTTTGTAAAGGAACGCTCCTTCGCCAATCATCTCGTGGTTCCTGACCATCTTTAGGATAGAATCTCTGCCATTCGCAACGATGTAAGCTGTACTCAGAACAATTCGGTTATGAAGACGCTGGAGATTCAGAAGTCCGCGTCCGCCTTGACGGCGTGAAATGTATAATCGCGGAACTGACGAATTGATATGCAAGCTTTTATGCATATGCATGATCTTACGTGTGGTGCCATCAAGGGCCTTAAGATCGTTCTTCGCACATTGAACCACCCCAAACGAGTAGAGTAGAACCGGGACGGCAAGCATGTTAGTCGCAGATACCTTGTTCAACGCCGACAGATTGGAAGACCAAATCTTTCGAAGAAGATGCTTGTATCTGCTTCGGAGAGACTCCTTCACTGATGTTACGTCCTGAGTGCGGCTTTGAGGCAAGCCCAGTTATGTGTAGGTCTCTCCAGTATTAATATGTCTAATAACACTTATATCCACAAGCTCAGGGTCCTTGGGAACGCCAGTAATCTTTCGTTTCTTCATATTAATTTTGGCACACTTGTCCAAACCAAAGTCCATCCCAATCTATCCTGTGTAGTTCTTGACGATATTTATAGCGGTTTGAAGTTTGCTTTTGCCAGACGCATAGATCTTCAGGTCATCCATATAGAATACATGTGTGACCTTATGCTCGCGCTGATTAGTATCGCCACAGAGGTTTTCAGGAGAATTTCGTAGTGCGAGAGATAGAGACAGAAGTGTGATGCAACAAAGCAAAGGGCTCATGTTATCACCTTGAAAGACGTATATATATATATATATATGTGTGTGTGTGTGTGTGTGTGTGTGTGTTGTATATGAATTCGCACAATCGCTATCTACGCTTGATATGTCTTTAGAATCTTGCTCGCGCAGCTGGAACCGCGTGACAGGGAAATTAGGCTAATAGCGAGTTTTTCGGTTTCACCTATTCAGTTATTAGCTGGTTTGCACTGTATCGACTCCGTTTCCCTGTTCTTATCTCCGGTGGAAAAACAGCAATGTACGGCTCGTTTTACATAACTTCAAAATACACATATTTCGAACATGCGTTGCAGAAAAATCGTATTCTGCAAACATCTCGCTTGAAAAAAAAATGCCTGTTTCCTTCCCTCAATGCACTATATACTATTACTAGAGCCTCATACTTGCGCTCCGCACGCGACCAATTTGTTTACGTGTAATTATTTTATTTGGAAATAAAGTTCAATAAAATACCATGCCATTAATTTTTACTTGAATAATTTTGATTTGTGCACGGCTTCGCATGGATACCCTCTCACAATGCAGAATAAATAATTGTTCAACTATAAGCATTTTCATGCAACTTTCGAAAAAAAACCTATAAAATGTCGGCGCGTACAAATTTTCATAGAAATACACAGTAAGTGATCTCGACTCGAGAAGAGTCCAGATGTCAAGCCATTTCGAGCGCGCATAGCACTCCGATAATGACCATCTGCGACGTATACGACCGAGTTGTATATTCGCTGCGTTTTAAACTCGGTTTTAACTAATGTCGAGCAGGAGGTTTGTCGGGAGGGTTTCTTCGACAAATTGCCAAACTCTCAATTTGCTCATGAAAATATTTTAGATAATTAATCAATCTTGGAAATTTGAACAGCATAATAAAGTCATCGGAAAGATATTCTTAGTTAATTCTGTGAAAAATTCACCCTATGCTTAAAAAAATAGGCAAATTCTGATTTTTTATGAAAGTTTTTTAAACAATTAATAATTCTTGTAAATTTACAAAACAACAGAAAAGATCATCGGAAAGACAATCTTAGTTGACTCCGTAAACAAATTGTGTCTATTCCTAGAAAAATACGGAAAAACTCTGAATAAAACTATTTAAATAATGAATAATTATTGTGAATGTGCAAAGTAATGTACGAAATTCTTATTTGAAATACATACTTTCTTGCTTCCGTAAAAAAATTGAGCCTATTCCTTTGAAAATAGACAAACTCTGAATATGTTTAGGAAAATTGTTCAAATGATTAATAATTATTATAAATTTGCGAAGTATCGTAGGAAATAGTCCTCGGAAAGACATTCTTAGTTACCTTCGATTTGCTGATAAAAATTGTTTAAATAATTAATAATTCTTGGGAATTTACAAAGTATCGCAGAAAAAAGTTATCGGAAATATATTTTTAGTTAATTCTGTAAAAAAATGTAGCCTGTTGGTTGATAAATAACCAAATTCTGAATTTGTTTATGTAAATAGTTTCAATAATTAATCATTCTTTTAAATTGAGAAAGCAACATAGAGTAAAGTCATCAGAAAGACATTGTTAGTTGACTCCGTAAACTAAAGATTTATTGGAAATACATTCTTGGTGATCCCGTAAATAAACTGAGCCCATTCATTGAAAAATGGCCGAATTCTTAATTTGTGGAAATAATTAATAATTATTGTAAATTTACAAAGCATCATAGAAAAAATCATCTGAAAGATATTCTTATATAATTCTGTAAATAATTGAGCCTTTTCATTGGAAAATAGCCAAACTTGACTTTTTAAATTAAAATTGTTTAAATAATTGAAAATTATTGTAAATT
>CAKNYM010042214.1:0-24108 GCA_932195095.1 Andricus curvator | reverse complement strand
CCCCTCGAAAATAAAAAGTTTTTATTACGGATATTTGGTTTATAGGATGCGTATTTTTTGAGGTATTTCGATGTCTCAAGTTAAAAAAAAATACCCTGTATAAAAATAAAAAAAATAAATCGATAATTCCTTTTCCAAAAATCAGTTGATGTTTTAGTTTTTGAGTTATTGAATATTTAAGCTGGAGCAATTAGGAGCGCGGTATAAACAACAGTCGTGTGTACGTGAGCGTGATTTCAACGCAGTGTTATTGAAGCGAGCGCTGAAGTGGGGATAGCGAGGGGGGAACAGCAGTCATTACACTGCGTTGGACTCCCGCTCACGTACGCACGACTGCTTATACCGCGCTCCTGATTGGTCCAGCTAAAATATTTAATAACTAAACAACTTCAACTGATTTTTGGAAAGGGAATTTTCAATTTATTTTTTTAATGTTCATACAGCCATATAAGTCTGGACACTTGAGTCTGGGACACCCTGTATATATCGTCGCCCTAAAGTTATAGTACGCCATGTCCCTCAACTGGGAAAATGAGGTTCAAAGTTTAACCATAATATACCCTAGAAGAACGTTGTCAAATGTCGAAATAAGTTTATCGGACAAAAGTAATGCATGATTAGGAACATATTAGCACAAATTTTAATACTATTATGAATGTATTTTAGCTGATGTGGACAATTGGTTTTGAACATGGCGTAATATGAGATTCAAAAAATTCATTTTTTCTCAGAATTATAGTACGCCATGCCCACAAAATATTTCTGAATGAACTATTTATAATGAAATTCTTAAGTAAAAAGTTTAACAGAATGGTAATTTACATTATTCTGTTGTATTACATACCTCGAATTAAATGAGTTATTCGCAAATTATTGACTTTTGAGTAATATTCCGATGGTTACTTTTAAGGTTAAATATATTTTTAAAAATTGTTATTTCTCAAATTGAATTCAGGTTATCCATATAAAATATTCACTACGAAGTTGGCATTTTTTCACTTATAGCAATGCAAAAAAGGACATGGCGTGATATAATTCTAACTTTTAATTAACGTCACTATTTTAATTAATAATGGTAACAGCTGAGGAAATAAATTTCAGGGAAAAATTTATTAAAAAACAAAATTTAACCCATACCGAGCCGAAAAGTAAGAATAGTTCAAAAATTTCAAAAAGTGAACATGGCATAGTGTAACTCTAGGGCGACGATATATATATATATATATATATATATATATATATATATATTTGTATGTATATATACTTTATGTAGTAAATGATTAAATGAGACAGTAAGTATTTGGTTTCATGTCTTGTAAATTTACATCAATGAAACATGATCTAGATCAGTGGGATAAACGTTTGTATCAGCACAGCTCTGAAATTTTTGATTTTCTGTGCTGCGTTTGAACCCATTTTTTCTATAAGTGACTACAAATACTGGATAACTTTTCAGAATTTTGCACAAAACAGAACAGGTCTAAATATTTACTGATATTATAGTGGAAATATAATTTAGTGTACCTGTCAAATTTCTTTTTAGAAACTTACGGATTAGACGTTCAGTATGATGGGCGGTACGTTAAATTTCCTATACATTATTATTAAAATGTGATATAGAATTCTGTACTTTTTAGAAAGGGGTTCACGCTATTAGAGAAAATATTTCATTATTCAACACATTGTTTTAAAATGCTTTCATCTGAAATGGGCCCATGTTATTATGAACTGTGTGTTTTAAAAAAACTTGACAACACAAACTATGTCAAAATGAAGTGATGAAGAAATTTAATGAGAATATAATGAAAATAACAAGAATATTTATTACTGATAAGTTTCACGCGTAGTTATGTTACAATTTATTTATAATTAGCAAGTATATCGAATTCTTAACAACAAATATGACAAAATTTCACACGTATCGCCGCGGATATCGAGCCTGAACTTATCTGCTTAATCTTAAGTTCAGAAGTCGGAACTTTTATGAAATCATTTTAAGGGATTACAAGGTACAGATAGAGGATCAAAATCACCAACTTTTACCCGAATCTGACCTTGGCTTAAAAACTAGTGTTATTGACCTCCCTCCTATAAGAAAGGATTCTTATACAGTTGTACATCAGATTTCATTAGTGGTTGCCCGTATACCTATTATAAAATTGTTTCTTCTTTCTGCAGTAACGGGTCGTTGAACTTGCATCTGTAATTAAAAAAAAAAAAAATCTGCCCGCTTCGCGGGCACATTCTCATGGCGCGCTTCGCGCGCGGCTCGCTTCGCTCGCAAGTTTGAGCGCGCCTAGGGCGCGCGACTGTTGGATCTCGCGCTTCGCGCTCGATCATATATTTATCTCGCGCTTCGCGCTCGATTATGTATTCACCTCGCGCTACGCGCTCGGGCGTATTTGCATCGCGCTTTACGCTAGGCTCCTCTAGATTTTTGAACTTCGTGTTCGACTTCGATGAAAAGAAAAAGTTTGTTTGCAAATATTATAAAATTATCAAAACCTCTACATATTAAGTGATTGTTAAATTTGCTTTTATTTTAGACTGAAAAGGAACTTTATTTACTCAAGGTTCTATCGACCTTAAGGAACACATTCTCATCCAGACACTCGCGCTTCGCGCTCGATATTTGATTTGAAAATCATTTGAACCGTATGATAGAAACAAAAAAGTTTGAGCGCACTTACGGCGTGCGATTTGGTAAATACACTGAGCGCGCACTTTGCTTCGTGTTATATGTTCTTCATATACAAATTACTAAATTTGTATTTGATTTCAAATGAAAAGTAATGATATAATTTAGGCGACAAATTTTATTAGTTAACATTTTATTTTAGCTTGTGCCGTTTATCAAAAAAGTTAATTTTTTCATTTTGAATATATTCTTACCACAAAAATTGATTACGGGTGTGTAAGTCTTTTTTGAATGCACAATTTTTGTTCATTTATATGTTTTCGTACCTTGCATTGTTTTTTCAAAAATTTGATTTTTTTTACTGTCAATGTTATTTTCACAAATAAAACAAAAACCACGCATCCTATCGAAACATGAGTCACAATAAATTTGTACCTCTTCCTTGGATGAACAAATTTTGTTTCGGTCATTTTTTCGTAGCTGGTAATATTCGTCTGAAAATTTGATTTTTCTATTTTCAATGCTGTTTTTTACGAATAAAACAAAAACTACGCGTCATATCAAGAAGTGAATGATAAGAAATTTGTAGATCTTTTTTAGGTGCACAATTTTGGTGAGATGACCTTTTCTGGTATCTTGCATAGTTTTACAGCAAAATGGCTTTTTTGATTTTTCATTAATTTTTTGTGCGATCAAAATTTGAATTTTTTATTTTTCGAAAAATTCAAAAAGTTGTCATGAAAATATTATAGGGTGTTCAGCAATCAACGTTTTTCTCCTCTTGACTTTTTTTCATATCGTGCGTTTTTCGGCTTAAAATGATCATTTTCGTTTGTTTTTTGGAATTTTGAAAATGCTATAACTCCAGTAATTTTTTTTTTATCACGAAAAGTCATAAGAATATTTTGTTCGTCATTTTGCGAACTACTAATAACCGTACATAGAATTTTCAAATCTTCCAAAAAAGTGGTCTCAAAAATTTTCAAAATGTGCTCACTTTTTGGATTTTCATCCAAAATAGCTGGTTAACGAACTCGTTCTCTATTTTTCGGCCATAAAAAAGTGTGCCAAAGCTCAATCAAATCTGATCATTTTTTCGAAAGTTATCGTGGCTACAGACAGACAGACAGACAGACTACAGACTACAGACAGACAGACACCTTCGTAAAAATCGTTTTTTCTGACTCAGGAGGTCTCAAAACGTGGAGATTTGATGAAAACCGACTATGTCAAATTTTACATAAAACCAATACCTTCTCATTAGAATGAGAATGTAATAAGTTCAATATTTATAAAGAATAAACCAAAATAGCATTCTAAATATATCTAGCAATCTAAAAATTTTAAATTGCTTCTAGCCACAAACCAGAGTCTACGGATATCTCCATAGCGGATTTCGATGGAGCTTTATTTCACGTTTCGAATCTAAGTAAAGATAAGGCAAAAATTAGAGTAAGTAAAGTACAGTTTAAAAAAAATACTTTATTCATTATTTCATTTTAGGTTAGGCCATATCCAAAAAAATGATCTTTATTCGTAGTGCTAGTAAGGATGAAAAATCGCTTTTGGTTATCAAAAAGCCAAACAGCACATTACTATTATATAAAAAATACTCCGAAGCAAGTGGATTTATATCTGTATTGCGATAATGCCATTAAAATATGGTTCACCCTGCCATGAGGTTGACAATCAATCATTTTTATGACTTCAAATTACAAGAAAATATTGAAAAGTGACATATTGCTTTTTATTTCAAGATCAAATGAATTTTCGGTGTCTAAATGATCGATATCCAACGATGATCTGGGTGAAATCCACAGGGAGAATCTTGAGCGTATGCAAAAAATTAAGGAATATATGCAAATGTCTTGTCACAATCAGGTAGTGGAGAGGGATGCGTAAAAGAGGTGACGGAGTCATCGAAGCATGTCTTCGGTATACTAGCTCGAGATGGCTAGACTGTTGAAAAGGCTGCTCAATCCAGTTTTTCAAACCAAATCCGATTTAAAACCACTGTAATTGCGTGTTCCTCCTGAGCGGGTGGAAGGGTATGGATGGTATTTAATTTGCAGTATTTAATTACTAGCGAAAAGCTGCGCAAAGTCTTGAAAAGTAACGAATCGTCTTGAGTGTTATTTTATTAAATTAGTCCTCTCCCCACTTTCAACCGCAATACCCCTTTCACTCGCTGCGACCTTGACCTAAGGTCTTAGAAGGATTTAACGTCCACATATACTTCATACAGCATTTGAAATTGATTTTTACGGCTTCAAACGGAATGCGCAGATTGTAGATTATGTTATAGAGTGATCTATTAGGGTGTTTTGGAATCGGGAGGTACCTCCGTAACATATCCATAGGGGTTCAACTCACTATTTCAAAAAGAGCCAAATTCGCTCCCCTCTATTGGATATACATACAAATATTTTTCAGGATTCTTACACTGGAATTTGCACATTTAAGGCAGCGTCCATGAATCACGTGATCGGGTTTCCGCTAATTTTCGACCCTCCACCCCCTGTGATTGTTCGTGATGTTATTGCTGAATCCCCCATCCCGCCTCTATTATCGCGTGACTTTTTCTTAAAATGATGAACATTTACATAACATTACAGGGAACATTAAAATGGATTTTTAAAAACTGGTAATTGCGAATTCTATATTTACAATAACACAGTTTTTTGCGTGACATTCACATAAATTTTGAACTATAAGAAAATTCTATATATCTTCAACTGAATAATCCCAATATAAATTTTTATTATACAGTATAGCGTGAAAAAATATATAGCATCACATACTGCAGTATTATTTTATACAATTTTATTATACGTATGTATTATGTAATACAAATAGCTTTAATCGCTATCGTAAACTGAAGAATCATTCTCAATACACGGACTCTGTAAGGTAACGTCCATTGAAAACAACAGGACGATTTTAGAAATTTTAGACCACCTCCTCCCTTCTTACGTAAGATTTTGTATTTTTAATTCAATATATCAAAAATATATCAATTATTTCTTCTATAAACGAGATTTAAACAAAATTTTAAGGGATTTCAAAAGTTTTAAAAGATTTTCAGTGCCAAAGAGAAGAAAACTTCAAGTAAGAAAATTGTTGTATCCCCCCCCCCCCAGTAAAGATTCGTAAGATTTTCCGGGGACCCCGCCCCTCCCTTACGACTTTTTTCGAAATCCGTTGACATTTTTTTTTGAACATCAACATTGACAATTTACTCAAAATATAATCTACCTAACGTAAAGAGTATATTCGATGATAGTCTGCTATTTGTTCGGGCCTTAGAGATAATTTTTTTTCTCTGAAAAACAAAATTTCACGTTTTTTTGCCAAAACGACACCAGATAAGAAAAAAGGCCAAGGAACCGAATTGTTTCTCTAAAAAAGATATAGAAAAATGTATCTTCATACTTCTATCTCGCGTTGTTTCTGATATTTTTGCGAAAATATAAAATCTATTTAATTGCAATTTTTGTTCAACAACAAAATTTTCTGGTGTCATAAAAAATAAAAAAGACTATAATTTAACAGTTTCAACAACTTTTACATCCAACTTTTTCCTTTGAAGTCGGTATTTTTGTAATAATCTTTATTCTTAATTTTTTCTAACTTCTTTTTTTTCCACCAACACGTTGTTAAGACTGTTAAATTAAGTCCTTGGTTTTTTATCACGCCATAAAATTGTATTGTTAAGAAAAAATCAATTTTAAAGATTTTATACATATTTTCGCAAAAATCTCGAAAGCAACGCGAGATACACTACCGTCGGAAAGTGTCGGTACGGTCAGCGAAAGTACTATTAAAAATCACTGCTGACATTGAAACGTGATTACTCGTTCAAAAAAGGAGCGAGCAACTTTTTTAAACACCCGTTAGAAAGCTTATAAAATTACGCGTCAAGTGAGCACTAATAGAGATATTTTTGACCTTTTGAAGAGAATATACCATGTGAGAAGTGTAAAAAAAAAAAATGCAAGAATTCATCGAATTTTCTACCTCGACTTCAACTTGTGGCATGACGTTGGAAAGTTGTAGCAAAAATCTCAAATTCATAACACACAGGATTTGAAGTCTTATCTTTAATTTAGGTTAATAAAACTTAAAAAATCCTTATGGGTTCTCGAGATACGACTAACAATGACCAAGTCTCAAATGTCAAGTTTCAGTCGGCAATTACTGCTGTCGACCGCGAGAGCGGTGATCGCCGAGAATTTCTCAGATATTGTTTCTTAACTTTAACTCGTACTGTGATTTAGGATACTTACAAGGAAAATCTTCAATTGACAGGACGTAATCTGTGAAATCTTATCTTTAATTTAAGCCAATAAAACTTCAAAAATATTCACGGGTTCCCAATATATGACAAAAAAGTGGTATGAATTTGAGTTTTTGCTACAACTTTCCTAGGTCATGCCACAAGTTGAAGTCAAGGTACAATATTCGATACATTCTTTCATTTTTTTTAACTTCTCACGTGGTATATTCTTTTCGAAAAATATATCTATTAGGGCTAATTCGACGCGTAATTTAAAAAGATTTCTAACGGGTTTAAAAAAAATTTCTCGCTCCTTTTTCGAAGGAGTAATCACGTTTCAGAGTCAGCAGTGGTTTTTAATAATACCTTCGTTGATCGTACCGGCAATAATCGACAGTGCAGAAAAAAAGTGTCACTATACAGACACAAATTGAGCTGCCGGATCGAATAAGGGCACATAAAATTATTTCGCTAGAAGTGGCAAGATGCGCAATGAAATTTCACACCTAGATATAGCCTTCAAAAATTAAAATTCGAAAATATTTTTGAAAGCCTCCAGGGGTCTTCCCATTCCCAGCGAAATAATTTTATGTGCCCTTATTCGATCTAGCAGCTCTATTTGGGTTCAATAGAAAACATTTTCACTTAATCCCGGTACCAAATATTCATGTTATCGTGAAACAAACAGTAATATGTCACTTTTAGATATTTTTATGTAATACAAGGACCATAAACATTATTTCAAGGTTAACCTTCATATATTGTTTATTACAATATATTGCAAATACATTTCCGATAACGCATATCACACATTCCATGGTCAAATAGTCGAGTAAACTGGTGCAACTCAATCTCTTTTTAATTGTTTACAATTTAAAAAATTTACAATGTCGTTCTGGCAGGGAAAAATATTTTTAAGGCATTATCGCTATACAGGTATAAATCCACTTGCACCGAAGTACTTTTTTTTTGTTTTTATAACTCACAAGGGGAACGTACACCCGTCGGAATTTTATTTGGATTCATACTCCCAGTAATAGGTAATTGCCAACTTGCAATATGCTAAAGCAGGGGTCTCCACAATCCACAGGTGCAGCGTGACCCAGGATCGCACGACCTTTTTCAAGATCTACCATTTTTTTTTCGAAGGGAAACTGAGAGAAAATTTATGACCTTTCGGAAAAAAATCCCTGTTGGAAGGGCTCAGTTCTGAAATTTGAACATGGAGGACCCTTTTTTTAAAGGTTTCCAAGCGGCTCGAATCAGGTAAAGGATTTTGACAGTTCTGGATCAGAGCGGAGTAGATCCGACCTACTGGCCTGGGATCCCAAGTGGATACAGGATCTACGTTTGGAGACCCCTGTGCTAAAGTAATAAGATTTGATTTTTAGCTATTTTCGAGAAAAACGACTTTTAATAAATCGACGCACGTTACAAGGACAGCGATGCGAGAGTCTTTCAACTCCCGGTTAGATCAGAAGGTACCGCTTCGAATTTGTCACCGCATAGACCCGGCTCAATGCCTGTTGCTGACATTAAAAAAAAATTTTAATTCAATTTTTCTTTATTGCAGTTGACTATTAAATTTATTTCAATAATGTGGTTTCTTTTAAACCTTTTTTTTCAACTTTTACTTCAAAAAAAGTTATTATAATATTCATATTTTTAAATTAGACTAATAAGTGATTTCTTTTAACAAAATTTTAACAAATTGCATGAGTATGCATCCAAATAAAATGTCGGAGGGTGTAGGTTCCCCTTGTTAGATCTCCTTAAAAAAATCGTTGGCCTTCAAATAAGAAGTGTGTCGCTTTTAGTGCTTTTTGACTATGTCGACGATGCTGAGAAAGAAGCATTTTTCAATGAAACTTTAGGGGAGTGTTTTTGACCCATGAAAAAAACTTCTCATCTCTAATAGAACTACGAATAAAGAACTTCATTTTTTTCAATACGCCCTATTGTGAGTAAAGTTATTAAATAACTTAATTTCTATTTTTTTGCCGTTATGTTTGTTAATGAATTTCTGCTGTTTTTGGCCTTTCCGGAGTACGAAGCGAATATATTGTAGTAGAATCGTCGCGCACGCCGGCAAGGCCAATAGCAGCAGAAAGTTATTAAATAACGTTCATTTTTCCAGATTAGTATACTGCTCAAGTTTTATAAGCAGTTGCAAGAGCATGGCGCAGATGAGCTACTGAAACGGGAGTACGGTTCTTACCTTACAGACCCCGAAAGTGGTGAGATTAACAAAAAATCGTTTTTATTGTACTATATGAGCATTTAATTTCAAGTATGAATTTTGAAACTGCACAGTGGGGAAAAATTCCCAAAATGCACCTAAAAGTTCAAAACAAATAAAAATAAAATGCAGCCGTTCAAGGTAGTGATGCTGCCGAGCGATATTTTCCGATACTGAGACGATACCACTACGACACTCACCTTCCAGTCTCGGGTTTTTATCGCTGTATTTTGTGTCGTACCGGAAAAATTTCGAACAGTGAGCTCTCGTATCGTTATCGTATCGAAATTCTGTGACACAACGATCAGATGGGATTTTCCTCGTTCACAATAGAAAAGAGAGTTTAGGAAGAAATTTCAAAGCACTCACTGAGATAGCGAATTGTTCGAATCGAAGAAACCCAAATTTGTTTCTTTACACTTTGTTTGATTTAAATAAATTGTTTATTTGCATTTTAAAAAATTGTTCAAATCAAATAAGTTCAATTTTTAAATCAAATCTTTTACATAGACAGATAAATGTTTGTTTTCCTTACAACAAAAGTTTTTATTTAAATAAATTTTCCTCTATTTATTGATTAATAGTTAAGAGGCGCGTAGATATTCTCCAACTTCTATTTCACATAAAACCTATTTTACGTAAATTTACAATCATGTGACCTAATAATACTACTAATTGTATTTTGCATACTTTTGCTTCTTCATAGAGGATGCTTTGAAATGGTAAACATTTTCGTGCCCATCGCGAATACCGACCGAACTGGCAATCGGAGTTGGCGTTTAGTTAGAACTTTTCTTTTTGCATCTTTTATACTCAAATGATGTACATAAACTTACTTTACTATCGGCTTTTGCATTTCTCAATGTTTGAAGCCGATATTTCACTTATAAAAAAAGTTCTTAGGTTCAAAAAATGCACCCAGTTTTAATTTCTTTGAAAAAATTTTTTTGCGATATTCCTCCTCGAATAAAGTACGTAAACGTAGTTTATTACCTTCTCATACATTTTCAAAAGTTTCAGCCCGATATTTTATTTACAAAAAAAGTTCTTAGATTATACAAAAAATTCGGAAAATTGAAAAAGTGAGGTCGATAATGTAGGTATTTATGTCTGTCACATGCCCTTAATTAAAAAATTTTGTTGTTGAAGTATCAACTACTGCATTTTACGTTGTTTGTTGAAGGTACATCTCTTTGGCTTAAAGTAAACTATTTTGATGAAAATCAGTTTTTTTTGTTAAAAATTGATCATGTAACTTGTCCGTTTTTGGTTAAAAATTCGTGTCTTTTAGTTTAAAAATGAACCATTTGGATGAAAATTCAGGTATTTTATTGAAAATTTGTCTCTTTTGGTTGCAAATTAATCTTGATGCTCAACAATTAATCTTTTTGGTTGAAAAATCATTTGTCGGTTGAAAATTTAAATCATTTTTTAAAAATTCGTTTTTCTCTTCTTGAAAATTTATCTTTTTAGTTGAAAGTTTACTTTTTTCTTAGAAAATTATTCTTCTTGTTTGCAAATTCATTTATTTTGGTTGAAAATTCATTTCTTTGGTTAAAAATTTAACTATCTACTTTGTTAAAAAATTTAACTGGTTTGTTAAACATATTTTTTTTTGTTAAAAATTAATTTTTTAGTTAAAAACTCGACTTTTTGGTAGAAAATAAATCTTTTTGTTTGAAAATTCATCTTTTGGGTTGAAAATTAATTTTTTTTTGTTGAAAATTTAAGTATCTCGTTCAAACCTTCTTTTTCTTGGTCTCAATTAGTTTTTTAACTGAAAAGTGAACCATTTCATTTTTGGCTACAAATGTTTTTTAGTTCTTATTCTTTATTCATAATGTATCCCCTAAGTGTTTACATGACTTCCATTTCTTACAACACTTCCTTCTACATGTTTTATAAAATCTTATCATTATTATTTACACCTATTTACAGAAAATCTATATCCTTATTTATATTTTTGGACGATAGCGCGATTTGGAACGTGTTAGCGAACGAGTGAGCGAGTGATCGAAAGCGAGAGAGAGAGAGAGAGAGAGAGCGATAACGCAAACGCATCTTAATTAACTTATGCTATTACATAACCATTACTCAGAAATCTTTATGCTTCTAATTTAAGGGACTTCCGTTTCCTTTTTCTTTCACTTCTCTTGTACCTCCATTTTGCCATTTTTTGCATCCATTCTTTCTCATTCGCTCCCCTAGCACCCTCAACTCCTTCATCCACTCTTCCCCCAAACCATCCTCCCCTAGAATCTTTACCACATTCTCTTGCCAGCTTCCTTTATCTTCCATTCCTCTCCTACATCCTTCCCATACATGCTCCCATGTTTCTTCTTCCCATTCACAGATTCTGCACTTCATGTTCTCTTTCTTTTCCCAATTCATACCTGCCTTTACCTCGTTACCCAATCTAAATCTTGCTATTCTGGTCCATCTTTTCTCTCCCCATCCCTTTTCTAAATACTTTGGTACTCCCTCCTTTTTTATCATCCTATACCATTTATTATATTTTGATTCCTCAATCATCCCCCATCTTTCTATTAATTGTCTTTCCCTATCCATTTTATCCACTTCTTCATAGTTGACTCCAGTCCCGTCTTCTATATCTCTAGCCTTAAAGAACTCCCTCCCTTTCTTCTTCCCATCTCGTTAATTCCATCGCCCTCCCGCTCCTTTCTTCTACCTCCATCAAACACTTTCTTAATTTATCCCTTTGCGCTTCTTCTCTCACCATATATCCAGGCGTCCTCCAGTCTACCCCTAGCGTCCATCTTATATACCTTTCTTGTAAACTCTCAATCTCTTTCCTTTCTTTCCATCCCCATATCTCTGCTCCATAACCTAATACCGGCCGTACCAGCGTATCAAATAACCAGATTCTCCTTCTCCAATTTTTTTAAAACCTTTTTCCTATTCCCCATATCTGTTTCATTACCCCTGCTGATTTTTTTTATCCTTTCTCTTATATGAGCTCTATGATCTCCATTTGCTTGCAAGGTATATCCCAAATATTTCAACTCTTTTACTTCTTCTAATTTTATTTCCTTCCATCTCCCCGTCCATTCTTTCTTTCTTCCCCCTCCTTTTCTAAACCTCATTATCTTTGTCTTTTCTACATTTAAATTCAACTTTTTTCCAGCTAAGTATTTCTCTAATCCTGTAATTAAGCCCGCCATCCCTTCTTCATCCTCTGCCATAAACACTATATCGTCTGCGTATGCTAGTGTATATATCTTTTCGTTCCCTACCCGAACTCCTCCCCACCCTTTTCTCTTCATTTCTTCTTCCAAGTCTGATATTAATATATTAAATAAAAGTGGACTCAAAGGACATCCTTGCCTTACTCCTCTCACCAACCAGAAACTATCTCCTACTTGCTCTCCTACCTTTACCTTGCTTTTTGTCTATCTAAAAATTCCCGATACTCTCTTTATTAATCCCTCTAGTATCCCCTTTTTCACCATAACCTTTTCTATCTCGCCTCGGTCTAATCAGTCAAACGCCGCCTTTAAGTCCACGAATATTGCTACCATTCCCCCTTTCTCCCTTTTAATCCTCTTATTTACTAAATAGTTAAGAACATATATAATAATACTCCTTTTATTTCTCCTATCATTATTTCCATTTCCTCGTTTACATTTCCTTCCCCCATTTTGATATTCCTGTCTTTTTCTTTAAACTGTTCTTTACCTTCCATTGACCAATCCCTTCTTCCTGCTCTTTTTACTTTTGCTTCCTTTTTAGCCTTATTGTTATTACTCATTTCTCCCTCTACTGTCACTATTATGGGAAAGTGATCCGAATCTACATAATTCCCTACTTCTAGTTTCTTAAACTTCTCTCTTACCTCGTCGTCCACTACCACATAATCAATTACCGTTCTCCTCTTTCCTCCTGAACGCGTATATTCCCCTTCCTCATCCCCCTCTATACTTCCGTTTAGGATAAACCATCTCATCTCCCCTAGGCTCTTTAACAACTTCTTTCCCTCCCCATTCAGTATCTTGTCTTTGGTTGGTCTCGCTCTCCATCCCATTCCCTTCCTTCTCTATCTCCTGTTCTCGCATTAAAATCTCCTATCATAAGCCCTCTTGCTTATTTTCTTCCATAACTTCTCTCATCTCCTGTGATTTCTCCTGCATATCACCGTTCACATAAACCCCCACTATCTTCCACCTCTCTCTTCCCATATTTCTTTCGATTAAAATTTAACTATTTTATTGAAAAAAAAATTTTTGTTGGAAAAGTAATTTTTGAACTTAAAAATTAAGTATTTTATTTTAAATTCGTCTTTTTGTTTAAATTCGACTGTTTTTTATTTAATATTAAAATATTTTTTGGTTTGAATATCACTATTCAATTTTTTTTTAAATTCATCCTTTTTGGTTCAAAGTTACATTACTTTGTTAAAAAGTAATTTTTTGGTTGAAGATTCATTACTTTAGTGGAAAATTCATCTCTATGGCTGAAAATTCGACTATTCTATTGAAAAATTCGCTTTTTTCGGTTGAAAATTAATTGATTTAACATAAAATTTAACTATTCCATTTTTTGTTGAAAATGTTTTCTTTTTTAGTTGGTAATTCACTTCTTTTGTTGCAAGATGTATATATTGTTGTGAATTTAATTTTTTTTTTTTTTAAATTGCATCATTCCATTTTGGTTAAAAATTAACTGTTTTAGTTTAAAATTTAACAATTTTGTTGAAAATTTGTTTTCTTCTGGTAGAAAATTAAATTTTTTAGTTGAAAATTTATGCATTTTGTTGAACATTTGTCGTTATTAGTTGAAAATTCTACTATTTGATAGAAAAAAGTAGAGAATGTTATAAAAAAAACGTACTTTAAGTTTTTTCAGTAGACAATAATGTTCTTTGTAAAATTCAGAAGTACGCAAGAAAAGGTGACCAGTAATTAAAATATTAAATTTTGTCTCTTCAAACGGAATGACTTACTCTTTTACTTTATTTTAAAAATGAACTTTAAACTTTTATTAATAATTTATATAAAAAAAGCTATTTTTAATATATTAAATTTAAATTTTCGCAGAACTCAGACCCGAACATATCGCGCACTCTGGTTAGTGGTGAACTCCCCCATTTCTGTTACGTAGCAATTCGATGAAGTGGACATTATGACAAATGGCGATTCATGTAAATGAATGCTAGTTTATGTGGTTATTCGGAAAAAATAAAATTATGTCAAATGATAATTCGGATAAATGTAAGATATCACAAATAGAAATTCGTGCAAATTAATATTAGGTTATGTGAAAATTCTGAAAAATGACAATTATTTAAAATAAAAATTCGGGAAAGCATAAATTGTATTAAGTAAATATTAACATAAATAAATATTATCATGATTAGAAATTCGAAAATATGAAAATTATGCAAATAGATGATTCGGTATAAAAGAAATTATGATAACTGGTAGTTAGAACAAATAGAGGCTATGTCACTTGACAATTCGAAAAAATAAAAATTATAACAGATGGCTGTTCGCCAACTGAATTTTCGGTTAAATAAAACTTAGGTTAAATGGAATTTGGGGGATATTCATGCGCCTCGGGTTGGGGGAGCCAATCAAGATAGAGTCAATGCGATGGACCGGCAAAATCTCAATACTTTTGAGTGGATGGATTGACTCAGGGACGACCTGCTGGAGTGCTGCGATACCAGTATGGCCTTTGAGCGACAAGGTTACATGGCGCGACTACATGCTCTGTGGTGCGAGAAAAACCCAGAGCTCTCGCACTTTTCGCATCAACTTATGTGAAACCGTGCCGATGACTTCCGGAAAAGAGGTTATATAAGCGAAGCGCCTACTCTGACGCTTCCAGAGCAAGCCGGCAACAGAGAAAGAGAGGCGAAACTAAAAGCACCCGCGAACAGGCACTCAATAGAGGAAGAGCGATGCTTTAGGACCAGGAGAAACATCAACATCCAGGTTTCTCTGAAGCCCAAAGATCTGGCTGTACTTGATGACGCGCTTCGTGGAGATTTTTCCGAAGAGTTCGACCTCTGGACCATCAATTGTAGTGTGTAAGATGCAGCGAGAACTTTGACGGATGCAAACCGTAAAACAAAACCAACGGCTGATCATAAGAATCCGTCATCACACACTCAACAAGTCAAAGCTGCTGACCATCAAGCAGCATATTGTTGACAGGATACGGGTCCTATCTAACGTAAGGAAAGTCTAGAGCGGAGGGAGAGGTGGGTCAGAGAAAATGAACAGTTTTTCTCTGAACTATCTCGACTTTTCCAAGACCCACCAGTTACTGTCGACCACCCGACCAAATGAGATGAGGTCAAGACATTTTCGAGAGAAGTCTACGAAGTCCAGCACCCACTAAATGAAGGCACAAAGAACATAAGGGGCAGAATACGTCAAATGTTCCCACCTAAAATTATTGTTTTTTTTATCGGGTTGAAACTTGGCCAAGTTATAGTCGTAGTTGACCTATATTAATTCACCAAACCATAGGTCTATTTATCAACCGGTTGTCAATATGCAGGGGCCTCCATTTTTCACTTTTTCAGGTGCTTTTTCACCATCACGTTAGCGTAACTTCTTTTAGGGTTATCCGATTGGACTTTTATTATATTGTTTTGGAAAGCACTTTTCATGTAATTTAAGACTATCATAACTTTTTTTTTCATTGTGAATTTTTTTTTTAATGAAATTTAAAATTGATTTTTTGACGAAATTTTGTAGAAATTGTTGATGTAAATTGTTGGCTTTAGGGCCAGGTGAATTGAAATCAATTAAGTTGTTTCAAACGTTTCGGCACACAATGGTGGCCCTCATCAGTGAGTTTGATTAAATCTGTGAAAAAGTACATAATTTCTTGTAGGTACGCAGTTTTACAATTGAAGACCAATTAATTTGTCAAACGTTTCGGCACACAATACTGGCCCTCATCAGTAAGTTTTATTAAATCTGTGAGAAAGTAGATAATTTATTGTAGATACGCAGTTTTACAATTGGAAGTTTTATTCAGAGGGTCAATACAATCCCCCACCGATTATTTTTGAAGAAAACCATATTCAATTTTTGTTCTTTTTAAAAAATAGCTTTTCTTACACTCTTTAAAGTCATGCAGAAGAAAAAGTGGGCTGGAAATAATTTGGTGGTCAAATTGAGATTTTTATGCTCGAGGGGACAAAATTCAACTTACGCAGCGCCCGGGAACGAATACTGTTAATTCTAACTTGCCTCTAAGCTTACATTTAACTATCTTGAGATGATTTTGTGTGTTTATCTATATTGTATAATCATAACGTGGTCTCCTCGAGCGTACAAATCTCAATTTGACCATGAAATTATTTCCAGCCAACTTTTTCTTCTACGTCACTTCAGGCTCCTGTATATTGACAGCTGGTTGATAAATTGACCGATGGTTTGGTGAATTAATATAGGTCCACTAAGACTATAATTTAGCCAAGTTTCAATACGATCAAAAGAAACAATAATTTTAGGTGGGAAAACTTGACGTATTCTGCCCCATAAATAGCTTCAAGGAGCTGTGCAATGCCCTCATAACACCTGAGGAGGAATGCCCACCCATCACTGTCGTGTAAATGAAAAAAGTATTAAGAGCCATGAAGAACTATTCCGCCCCTGAACCAGATTGTATCAAGACATGCTGGTGGAAGAAGTTTCCTTCATCCCATCAGTATCTGATCCGCATTTTCACCTCATATCTACAGTCGGGAGATCCTATTCCGGAGTGGTTGGTGGAAGGACGCACAGTGCTCCTACTGAAGATTCCGCAGTGGCTAATGTTAGGACGCACTATACTCCTATCGAAGAAAGGCGACTTGTCCAACCCAGATAGCCACAACGCGGCTCAAAGAAAGGCGTAGTAGGATGTCGGGAGAACCTGCTCATCGATACATTTGCCTGCAAAGACATCCTACCAGCGCTGCCTATCGATGTCCTGGATTGACTACGGTAAAGCTTTGGATTCAACCTCCCGTAGACTTATCATCTGTCGGTTGGAAAGCTTAAAGGTTCGTCCACACATCGTAAGGTGCATAGAGAGATTGATGCCGCTTTGTAAAACCAGATTTACTATCTCATCTGGAAACGTCGTGTGACCATGAGACCTCTCCTTTTTCGCCTCATATTATTGCCATTATCTCTCGCACTTAGCCATTCCCAAGAGCATCCCCGAAGACCCAGAGCTCGTCGACCGAAGCGCTATATGAAACCTTGGCGCTGGAGAGACCTATACATACTTGGGCGTGCCACAGAGCTGCGCTCAGGATGTAACATCTATATAGAATGCTCTCCGATGCAGATACAATTATCTTATCCGACAGATTTGGTCCTCCGAACTGTCGACCAGGAACAAAGTATCTGCAACGAACGTGCTTGCCGTCCCGGTAGTACTTTATTCATTTAATGTGGTTCCATGGACGAAGGACGAGCTCAGATCCCTCGTCAGCGGGTCACGAAAGGTTATGCTCATGAACAAAAGCATGCACTTTAAGTCATCCGTTTTGCGACTTTACATCTCCCGCCGTCAATTTGGTAGCGGTATACTGAATCTCGAATGTCTTCACAACAGAATCATTCTGGGTATAGCACATATAGTCGCAAATGGACGAGACCCTCTTCTTTAAATGGCCAGAAAACACGAAGAAGTGGGCAACGGATCGTTTTTGTACAAAGCAGCGGAGGAGGCTGCTGAAACACTTGACCTTGACTTCAATACCAGGGGTGAGCAAAATGAATCGAACATTATCTCAGCAGAAATGTGAAGGATCAGTCGATGTCGTATGAGCTAACGTTTGCTTTCCTCAAATCACCCAGATTGCAATCGAGCACGGAGGGTTTCATTTTGGCATGTCAAGTTAGTATTATTTCCACTTTGCATACCTTCGCCACATTTGGAGTTGAGACATTCCCGATGACAGCTTTAGAGCGTATCATGCACACCCCAAGCACCTAAGACACATATTATCTAGTTGTCCAACGCATGCGGGAACGACGTACATCCGAAGGCACAATGCGGCACTAAGAGTGGTTTATTACCATCGCTGTCACTCTTACGGCGTCAGCCCTTATACCGCTCCGTCAAACGCTCCTAGGAAATAAAGTCAATTGTCGAAAATGAGAAATGCAGCATATACTGGAACTTCATATTCTCGACAATTATTTCTGTCGCGCACTCAAGGCCTGACATAGTTTTCCTTGACCTGGAGAAACGAACCGTGTTCATTAACAAATTTTTAGTACCAGTCGACAAGAACATCACAGTCAAGGAGGATAAAAAGAAAGAGAGGTATAAAGACCTTACAAGGGAGTTGCGACGGGTATACTCGGAATATTCTGTTAAGCTAGTCGTCTTGATCATCGGTGCTCTTGGAGGTGCCAAGCTTTCACTGTTTAATGTCATGAAAAGCATCCCTGCATGTCAACGAAATGTTAACACACTTACGGAGAAAATTCAGAAGGCGGTCGTCCTTAGGTCGCTCCGTGTCCTCGGGGTGCACGAGACTTTTGCTGGATCTTCGTATTGAGTCCATCGCAGACTGTAACCACCATCTCATGGTCGTGAGCATCTTGGGAGCAACTGCCATCTAAAAATGACACCGGTTCCCAGTAGAACCGCGGTAAATCACACATATATCCATGTCTCATGACCGTGAAATCCTCGTGTGTCTTGACGATACGGAGCTACCCAAGGATGACGATTTTTTGCATCCATCTCGCAAGTACCTTGGCATGTTTTTGGCACGTGGGTATGGCTTTCAGTTTAAGAATTCGTGATAGTTTCGCACACCCGAGAGTACCTATCACAAGGAGAATTACTTTAACCCAATATTTTGGGTACAGTCGTTGTAGCTCTCTTTTAAGGTCTTGATACCTCTCCTCTTTTTCTTTCTCCTTGGCAGTGATGTTGTAGTCGGCCGGAGCCAAGAATTCCATCACGAATATAGGTTGTTTCTCGAAGTCCTTAAGAATAGTGTCAGGCCTTGAGTGTGCAATGGAGATTGCTGTACGAAAATTAAAGTTACCGAAAACTTGGCACTTCTGTTTTTGGACGCGTGGCGATATCAAGGGCCGAAAGCTCGTTCATCGTCCATTGAACCACCCCAAACGTGTAGAGTAGAACCGCGACGGCAAGCAGGTAAGTCGCACATACCTTGATCAACACCGACAGATTGGAAGACCAAATCTGTCGAAGAAATTGCTTATATCCGCTTCGGAGAGACTCCTTCACTGATGTTACGTCCTGAATGCGGCTCTGCGCGAAGCCCAGGAATGTATAGGTCTCCCAAGTGTCAAAATGTCTAATAACACTTATATCCATAAGCCAGAAGCACCCAGAGCTCCAGCACGTTTTGCAGCAATCTTTGCGAAATTGATCCTCCTACCTCTCGAAAACTGGTCATGAACGCAGAGCGCTTCCCCAACCGCTGCATGAACAAGCTGTATATAAAGGAGAGGAAGAGACATTTAGATCAATCGCGGAAAGCAGGCACTCCCTGAGAGATAATAGCGATTTCAGTACAAGGAGGAACATTAACATCCAGGTTCCTCCTAGAACCCAAGATCTGGCTGAAATGTATACCTCCCTTCGTGAAGATATCATGGAGGAGTCCGGCCTCTGGACCATCAATTGTTCAGTTTAAGGTGCGGCGTGCGCTTTCGCTGATTCAAATCGAAAGGTAAAAGCGTCGATGAATCAAAAGACCAAAAGATGCTTGTATCAACTGAAAAAGAAGATTGGCTGGACATAGCAGAATGCGTCCCGTGTTCAGTATGTGATTGAGTACATAACATCTGGTAGGCCGTTTACGGAAAGGGTCCGAAAGATATCTTACGAACTGAGGATCTGCCATCACACACTGAACAAGTCAAAGCTGCTGACAATAAAGCAGCACTTTGTTAACAAAATATGGGTGTTATCTGACGTGAAAAGGAGGATACAGTACAGGGAGGGGTGGTTCAGGGAGAATGAACCATTTCTCACTGACCCATCGCGCCTCTTCAGCGATCTCCCTGTTACTGTCGAAAATCCACCCAAGCCCGACGTGGTAGATTTTTTGGAGGGAGGTTTACAAAATACCAATACTGGAATTAAAGGAAATCACTAAGAATATAACCCGCTTCAATTAGCTTTGCGACAACCTCATAACATCTCAGGAAGAATGTTCATCAATCACTGGCAAAGAGTTGAAGAAATCACTTAGGGGCAAGAAGAATTTTTCCGCTGCAGGGCTATAGTGTATCAAGAACTTTTGGTGAAAGAAGTTTACTTCTACACACCAACATCTGGCCCGCATCTTCACCTCATATTCAAAGTCGGAAACGCCCATTCCGCAGTGGCTGGTGTTAAGACGCACTATACTCCTACCGAAGAAAGGCGACTTGTGTAACCCAGAGAACGACAGACAAATAACTTGTTTGAACACGCCGTAGAAGGTCTTTACAGCTATCTTAAATGACAGGATTGTTCGAAGAATTGGGCCTGTGTGGAGTGAAAAGTGTGAAAAAGGTGGCTCGAAAAAAGGTGTAGCAGTCTGCCGAGAGAACTTGCTAATTTATAGGTGCGTCTGCAAAGACGCAGCAACCCACCAGCGTGCCCTTTCGATGGCCTGGATTGACAACCGGAAAGCTTTCGATTCAACCTCTCAAAGACTTATCATCTGTCTGTTGGAAAGCTTGAAGGTTCATCCACACATAGTGAGATGCGTGGAGAGATTGATGCCCCTTTGGGAAACTAGATTTACTATCTCATCTGGAAATTATCGTGTGACAACAAACAGTGTCACATTCCAGAGGCGCGTCTTTCAGGGCGAAAACATGAGCCCTCTACTCTTTTGCATCACATTACTGCCACTATGTCTCGCTTTGGATTGAACAAGTGTACCTAGGCGTGCTTAAGAGCCACATTCAGGACATAACATCAGTGAAGGGGTCTTTCCGAAGCAGATACAAGCGTCTTCTTCAACAGATTTGGTATTTCAATCTGTCATTGTTGAACAAGTTATCTGCGACTAACATGCTTGCCGTCCCAGTTCTACTTTACTCGTTTGGGGTCGTTCCATGGGCGAAGCCCGGGCTGTGGCCCTCGATATCGCCACGCGTAAGATCATGCATATGCGGAAGCGCTTGCATTTCAATTCGTGCGTTACGCGATTAAAAATCCCACGCCATCAAGGCGGACGCGGATTTCTGAATCTCCAATGTCTTCATAACCGAATTTTTCTGGGTACAGCTTACGTCGTTGCAAATGGAAGAGATTCTCTCCGAAAAATGGCCAAGAAACACGAGGTGATTGGCCGAGATGATGCCTCACTTCTAAAAGCCCAAGTAAAGAAAGGTGAGGTTAAAAAATTCGGCAACCGCTCCTCCACAAGAAAATGCACGGTAACCTTCACATAAATGTAAAAGATCAGCCCTTATCGAAGGAGCAAACTTTTGCTTTCCTCAGATCAGCAGAACTTAATTCAGGTACCGAGAATTTTATTTTCGCGTGCCAGGACGGTTTCATTTCCACCTTAGTATACCGTGGCCGCATTTTACGTCAGTAAGTTCCCAGCAATAGGTGCAGGGCTTGTCATGCACACACTGAGTACCTGAAACACATACTATCCAGGTGTCTTTATCACGCGGGAACTACGTTGCTCTACAGACATAAAGCGCTCATAAGAGTGCTTTACTACCATCTTTGTCGCTCTTACGGTGTTGGCGACGACCCTGCCCTGTCGAATGCTCTGAGGGAGATAGAGTCAATTTTCCAAAACGAGAAGTACCAAATTTGCTGGATCTACGATTTTCGGACAGCAGTTTCCATTGCACACTCGAGACCTGATATCGTTCTCCAGGACTTCGAGAAACGAACTATATTCATGACCGAATTCTCGACTCTGGCCGACTACAACATCACTGCTAAGGAGAAGGAAAAGAAGGAGACGTATCAAGACCTTAAAAGAGAGCTTGCAGCGACTGAATTCAAAATATTTGGTTAAGATAATTGTCCTTGTGATCGGTGATCTTGGAGGTGCGAAACTATCGCTGGCTTGTAACCTCAAAGCCATACCCACGTGCCAAAAATATGCTAAGGCACTTGCGAGATGAATGCAGAAGGCTGTCATCATTGAGTCGCTCCCACTGGGACCCTGCGGTGGTTGTTTAACCGGTTTTGTTTTAATTTCTGTTGTTGCTATTTTCTGTTCATGTATATGCCATTTTACACAGGAATATATCTGATATTTTTCCACCAAAAATTTTCTTCATAATAAAATCACCTCTGGAAAATTAAAAATACGCGATAAAATGTACTTTTTAGAGGGTCGTGATTTTTTTTTCTGGTCCTTGAAAAAATCTGAGGCATAGTCTTACTATGTCAGTGGAATTAGACATAAAAATCGAATCAATTAACAAAAATTCCGAAGGTCTTCAAAAAAATTGTATGGTTGTTTTTTTTTATGTTGAACATAAAATAAAATTTTGCAAAGCGTGATAGGGTCGGCAATTTGTTCAAAAAAATTAATTTGCAAAATTTGCCCCCCATTGCTCCACGAAAATTCAAAAAGTTTTGCAAACTTGAGTAAGTAATTACAAACTTAGTCTATCCTGTATTAAATTTGCAAAGCGTTCGTGATGCGGCAACATTATCAATTACACAGCCACACAAAAAAAGAAAGGTATCTTGATCTGGGGACGAAACATATATGTTCCTATTTATTTTGACGCGTTAAATCTGAATCGGCCATCAGAATTGGCCTCACGGGTCTTGGTTTGACCCTAACCTCAAAGAACACCGTAAAATCGCTTAAAAAGGGAAAGTATTTTCATCTGGGGACGAGACATATATATGCCTACGTATTTTGATGCGCTGAATCTGAATCCGCCATCACAATTGGCCCAACGTGTCTTGGTTTGACCCTAACCTCAAAAAACATCTTAAAATTGCTAAAATGGCCGTTTTGCTTGTACAAAATCAAACCAGACACATATTGATGCATTTTTGGGGTAGTTGAGTCTAATCAGACTATTTTACAAGCTAATCAGGTAAGAATTTATTCATAACTTCAAAACCGTAAAACAACCTCAAAGAATACCTCAAATCCACTTGTAAGCTAAAAGTCAGGAAAAGTACCAAAATCTTACTAAATTAAACGGATCATGAGAATGATGGACACCAGGTAAATTAAAATAAAGAAGTAAAATAAATATACACTTTAATAAGAATATCAATCATACTAGACTCCGATTACATTCTAAAAAATGCAGTCTCGCTTCGTGTCGGCAACGAACTGCTGCTCCTTCGCACCCCACCATCACACCGGGGCCTCACCCCCACTCTAGCAGGCTCTCTCTCTCTCTCTAGTTCGCACGTCACATTAAATATATCAATACTATATGAATATCTTACAATCTCGGCTAATCCTGACCCATCGTCCGTCCTCGGACGTTATAAGATATATACGATTTTATAATGTGGATACTTAACAATACATTTTTTAATCCGTTGCGCTTGTATTACGTTTCAGACAATCTCAAAACAATTACTTCTCTTTTACAAAAACCCAAGGTCGCATATTCGCCGGCTCCCAAACACCTTCGTATTTTCCCTGCGTTAATTGATAGCCTGGAATATCCGCAACAACATATCGATTATTCCTTAATACCCTCGCAATCAAACAGGGTCCTTTAAATTTCGGGCGCAACTTCGGTGACACCCCTTTCGTTGTGTCAAAATTCCTGATCATGACATAATCGCCTAGTTCATAATTAAACGCATTTTTACGTTTTTTGTCCGTATAATTCTTATTGTACGCTTGGTTTTTTTTTCTATCTTTTCTCTGGCTTTGGCACGTAATATTTCTAAATTTCTATCGCTGACGTTAATTTCTGAATCTAAAAATTCTTATATTTTGTCGTCTACCTTACCACGTTGTCTTACGCCAAATAACATTGTGCT
>CAKNYM010042213.1:13148-25589 GCA_932195095.1 Andricus curvator | reverse complement strand
GGGGATATAATATCTTTCGCTTGATAGTGGGAGGTCCCTGGCCATGGATTTGACTTTGAGCGACGCGACACGTTAACGTAACGACGGGTCTTTCGACAATCAGGCGCAACATATTATATCCCATTATATTGCCGCCCGGCCTTCATTTATTGTTGTGAGAATAAAGTGAGGTTTTTAAAAGATAATTTTACAACTGTTACCACAATAGTGATGAATAATAAGTGTCATACATAAACAGCTGACAGGCGACAAGGCGTACGACCAGGTGACTACTGGTACTGAGAAACCAGTGAACCTCACTAATTAAACCAGTGCCGGAACTTCACTGAATGAACCAGTGAATTGTCACTGATTGCCAGTGACACACTTCTGGCTATTTCAACCAGTGAGATTTCACTGGAAATTAGTGAGATTTCACTGGTTCATTTTAAGAGAGAACAGATGCGAGGGTTTATAATTCATAAACGAACAATTTTGTAATTATCAAATTAGTTATTTCGAATTTAAAAATTCAGAATCTGTGGGTCTGAATGAGTATAACCGTGAAAAATTTCTTCAAAAAAATTAAAATTGTAATTTTCTGTAAGGATCTCCTGAGCCGTTAGAAATACGTAAAAACGAACAACATTTTCGATGTCGTCATCAAACAAGTATAATACAAATGAAAATCTATAAATGAATTAATTCAATATATATATATATATATATATATATATATATATATATATATTGTGTAAAAATATACAAAATCCCTTAATTATTAACAAAAATTAGCTTTTATGACAGTCAGAATGACCCTTTTTGTCAGGGCAGGTATATACTCGAAGTTATAAACCGCTCGTCTTGAAGTAATGAAAATTCGACTCAAGATATAAATATATGCCTTGAAGACATAAAAACTTGTCTCCAAGGCATAAATTGAAGTCTGGCTCCGTCTCAATAAGGAGACATGCTGGAGTCGAACTTTTCGACTTCAGCATGTCTTGATTGGGGGCAATTCAAGTCGAAACCATGTCGAAGAATTTTTACTCGGGGATATTTGATTTTTTGTTTAATTTTTTATGCAAAAAAAAAAACTCATTTCATCTAAAAATGTTGGTTACCTCGTTCTGTACTGCAACCCTTTAATTGTTCCTATCGAGCCCAATCATTTTTTTTAGAATGCCACCTTTCTTTTAACGAATATTTGATTAAGATTGATAAAAACGGTGGTTTGAGCATCTCATTCGTTCCAAATCGTGTTTCCTTATCGTTTCCCAATTTTCCTATCATTCTTAATCGTTCCGAATGAGTTACCTGGAATTCGGCACCTGATGGCAGCACTTTTATCTCGCGAAAATGACTTGATCACGGTTATTTATCATTTTTATAACTGTATATAACAATAATTCAAGTTAAAAAAAATTTAAGAGCAAGTGATGTTCTACGATATCACGAATTAACGCTCGATTCGCCGTTTTTTTCGCCTGCTTATTATTAAATTGAATAAAACATCCCGTTGAAGTTTTGGAAAAAGAAATCAAATATACCAGCCTACCACTGCGCTCTCTGGTTTATTGGAAATTGTATTTTCAGAAGAAAAAATATTTTTTTAAAGATTTTTAATGATCACCTTGCAGTCGCCATCCCAGCAGACAGAAGCACCATTCGTCTTTAATGAGCATCTTACTAAAAATTTATTTAAAAAAGCACTTTTTGCTTTGAATATAACTAATGTCAACGTTCCAAACACCGGCGGGGGAATATAATTTCTTTCATTTTCCAAAATTTCAACGATCTTTTTCATATAGTTTAAAAATAAGAAGGCGGAAAAAATATATAGGATGTAGGCGAAAAGTGTGGAAGTTCAGACTTGCATCGTCGGTGGGAGAACCGAGAACCGTTGTTATAAAAGGGGATACAACTCATTGCGTTTTTTAGTGCAGTGCGTACATGATTTTGACGTAAACCATTTCATAATATTGAACGAAACTAAAAAATAAGGAGTTATTTTTAAGAAATCAGTTGAATTTAATATTAAAATTGTTCAACTAATACTTTTTTATAGCAATTTTATTGAAATTTTCATTTGACAATTATTAGGAAAGCTGCCAATTCATAAAAAATTTTATTTTGTGAATAAAGTATGATTAAAATTATATTCTATTAGTTAATATTTATATATAAATAATTTATAAGTTGGAAAAATTGGAAAAAGCTAAAAAGTTTAATTCTTAGTTTTTAAATCAGTTTTCACCGACTGCAAAATGACAAGAATCAACACAAGGGTACTAGCGAATGGAAATCGTGGGACATCTCAGAATTTCCATGATGATATTGTCATTTCTGGCATTGCTGGAAGGTTTCCAGATTCCGATAATATCAAGCATTTTCAAGAGAACCTATTCAACAAAGTTGATCTTGTCTCCAATGACGATCGTCGATGGAAACTAGGTTGGTTTTATAAATATTCCTGAATACACTTAATATATATGTGACACACACACGTATATAATAATTTATTTGGCAATAGTTCCTGATAAGAAAAATTTGTCTCGACTGCTTCAAAGGGGTTACAATCATGAGTTTCTGATTGGATACGTCAACACTTATGTTATGTTACATATTTTTCATATGCTTCATCAATTTAATTATTATTCAAAAGCATACTTTTTATCACTTATTCATAATGTGTGTCAAGAAACTCCAAACTTCGAGTTGCCCATGTAGAAATTACCCAGTTTAGCCTTTTTTAATTAGTGGCAGATTGACCTTTTTTCTCGCTCGTCTTGGAGTCATAAAAATTCGACTCAAGATATAAATACATGTCTTCAAGACATAGAGATTTGCCTCGGGGGAAAACTAGCCGCCCTCTTTGCGCATCTCAAAAAATGTCGAAGCCCAATTACAATATGTATCCCTTTATTTGTTACAGAAAAATTATTAGTCACCGGATAAAAATTTTATGAATACAATTTCAAGGGATCTTTAAGGACAATTGTTCGCATGTTTTTTATTACCTGAATTATTGCATAATATTCGCAAAAAATAGATTTCTTCCTTTCTATAAATGCGCCAACAGTTGATTTGTTTATATTTTTTGTTTATAAATTCAACAAATAATTTCGAGTGAAAAATTTTCACATCAGTGTATCACTTTGACACACTTTGACAAAAAGAAATCCATATTGTCGACAAATTTTTTATTTGGTTTGTGTATAACAATAAATCATCATAAGTCAATAATTTTGTTTTTTATATAATTCTAAGCATTGAATAAGAACGAAACATTCTTATCATTAAAGAAAAATTACGTGAAACCATAGTATACATTAAATCATGCAAATGAGTAGCCCTTTTTGTAGCATATTTAAAATCATATTGTTACATTAGTGTAGTCGGTAGCATGCGTTGTTTTTTAATTTAGCGGCTTGCGTTCAGTGCTCGGTGCGTACGAACTTTCTGCGATATTATACAAGTCAGAAAAGATTAAAAGTTATCTATACGTTTAATAATTTAATAACTAGTATTTGTTCGGGAAGTTACAGATATTTTTTCCACATGTTCTATGCCGTTAGTCTTCGAGTTTATCTATAATTATGAAAGTTTAAATAATATATATATATATATATATATATATATATATATATATATATTCATAATAACTTTTCTTTATATAATTTGGCCCAGAATTTTTGTGATTTGGTTCTGTAAGGAATTACAAGTTATTTAATTGTTCATTTTTACCGCAAATAATAATAATTATTTGATTATTAAATTTGCAATGGCCTTATACACGGAAAAAATTTATCCGTAAAAAAGTCACGAACTAGTAGCTAGGTCTCGGATATGAGAAAAATTCATCGGATATTTATGTATTTTCGTAAATAACCTACGAACTTTGAGAAAGATTGACGAACTCGATGTGAAAATTCTAAAACGGTTCATCACTTTTTTTTACGTGAATAATTACAAAAATATTACGAGTGATTGGGAAAAGATTCTCAGAGCACTCACGAGCTTGCCTGACGAATCTGGGAACTCGAAACTAAGTCTCCCTGTACGTGGCCCACGCACACACGCGCGGTGCGTGTGTGCGCTCGTATGTGTGCCTCGAGCTCGTCGGATGAGTGGCTAGAAGTTTTATAATACCTAATTTGTTTGACCTCGATGGCTGCGCGTGTTTACGCACTCCTGGTTTATGTTTAGAAACTTGGTGAGTCAGCAGTGTTTGAGGTTCGAATCTTCTGAGTTGCGAATTTATAAATTAATATAAAATTAAATCGCACAAATAAAATTTTTCCTCTTTTTATTTCAGTCTGAAATTTTCAGGAACTGTTCGTAGGAAATTCGAACTGTTCGTAAGAAACTTCGAAATTTATCCATATATTTCTCATAGAAATAAGGATTTAATGTTTCATTTTTTTATCTCGTATCCGAGACCTAGCTACAAGTTCGTGACTTCTTCACGGATAAATTTTTTCCGTGTATAGGGATTCTGTATTCCTACAGAGGGCTTAGCAGGGCCTTAAAGAGGGGCTCCTCATTGACCCTTCGTGGACAGCCTGCATGTGGCCTCTGTGGTTGAGCATATTGAAACTATGTTGGCCCTCCATAATATATCAACGTATAGCCAACATAATGAAGGTACAATATACGGAGGCCCTCGCGAGGGCCCAATGAAATCTTCCACACTAGTGGGTTAAACTGGCTGTTTTTCGAGACGAGTTAAGTCGAGTCGAGTTCTAGTTTGTAGGGCTAACATTATGTTAACGAAATTTCCATAAGGATAAGACCGTACGTGGTTTCCGGGTTGCCAATAAATAAATTTGAGATAGAAAGGATCTAAGATTACAAACAAGTTTTTGAAAAATTTAATAAGAAAGCGAATTTTTATGACAATCGGTATCAGGAGGATTTACACAAACTTATCGAGTATTCGATTATTTCCAAGCGTTTCGGAAAGCTTGAACTTAAACCGAACTCGACTAAATTCGACACGACTCGAAACCTAACAAACCTCACTCGACTTGTTCAAATGTCGCGTTTCGAATTTTTGTACACACCCCATATTTACATTATAATAATTAAAATAAATTTGCTAGTTTCAAAATTAAATTTTAAAAACTTTACAATTCTGGAATACCTGACATTATTATCACTTTAATTTTTAAAACCATTGAGACATAATTTTTATTAATCTTTATTTTCAATTACTTCCTTTTTAAATCCATACAAATGTTTAACGATAAAATTAAAAATATTACATCCAAGTAATTAGTGGGAATTAAACTATCCACAGTAGTTATAAATCTAATTGATGAAATTTTATTTAATAACCTATCTTGAAATACAGTGTTCTCCTCCTATTATTTACATATACATATATGTTTGAAAACTTTTGATTTCAAATTATTTTCCCGATAACAGATAGCCAAAAGTATAAAAATTGATGAATTTCGCTGGCACGACTGGCAGCGCAGGTATCAGATATTTCATGTAAATATTTGTATATTTTGATGCGTGAAGTTCTTAAATTTGAGTTTTTCTAAATATTTGACCGGAAAAATAGTGAAAATTAGTAGTTATAACAGAGCCCAACAATTTTAGATGTTTTAGGAAGTCCAATAAAAATGTTTTATATAGCTAAGTAACTAATTTCGTGACAGTTTTTTCTACAGGAATATTTCACTAAATACACAGGCTTTCTTTAAATACGAAAATCTTTCTTCATTTTTGCTAACTGTTGCAGTTAAATTCTGTGCCTCTTTTCCTATCCACTGTCAGGTGGTCTCTTCTATCGCCTATTTATTTTCTATTTATTATTTTTGAAGATCACAAAATGACTTTAAAAAAATAAACCGAATTTTACTTGCTTATTCAATAATCAAATATACAAATTACTACGCAAAGTGCATCCTAAATCTTTGTGCGACGACATATTAACAAAGAAAAACATATAATTTTCAATCTAATAAAGGTTATTCAGTATTATTAGTTAGTTGATTGATTTCTTGCTTTGCTAACTAATTTTTTATATTAAGATTATTTCATTTTAATATAAATGAGCTGAATCTGATGGTGTGGCAAATTATCATTTTCATAAAGCTGATGTTATTGCAGTCAGTCGCTTTTTCAAGGGTCAATTAATTCAACATGCGACATACAATGTGTGCATGTTTATTCAATCTTATTCAACATGAGACCGTTGATGCCTGCATGTTTATGAAATTAACATGAGTTCGCTATGCCATTCATTGATCGTAACTACATAAATAACCAACAAAAAATTAAGTATCCTCATTGTATATAAATTCGCTTGTCCAACTCTTTGAGGAAGTGGAGTAATTTATTCCTGAGTAATTAAAATGTAAAAATTCAAGATTTCAATTCATCAATTTAACTTTTAAAACATACGGCAAATATGATTTACATATGGGTAATTTTGAAATAGATTTAACTTTCATATTCATGGAAACCTAGTTAATGGTCCTAAACCTCCCAGGTGGAACTACACGATTGGCCCAGTTTTGGCCCTGTACAGACTGCCGGAGTCCTAGAACTGGGCGTTTGTACTGAGCCAATGTTGGGCGAGTACTGACCTGTAACGCTCCGCAGTACTGGCGTGCAGTGCAGCCGCTGTATTGTACACCAGTACTGGTTCTGTACTAGCAAACTACTGGAGTACGAAAATGCCGGAGTTAATTTAAAAAATGATAAATCATTGGATTGTCTTTAGGACGCATCTACTTCAGCCATTAATCATCATATGACTGCATGTCTTCCGAATATTATTATTCATAATTTCAAAAATGTAAATTTCATTCACATTTTATAGTTAATTTTAACACACACTATTGCCATTCTCTAATGATACCACAAAAAAGTAATTAAAAAATGAATATTAATTGATTGTGAGTATTTTATCCATAGATATTAATAGTCCTGCTTAGAATGAATACATTATATCATTCTTCAACATTATTAGTGTTGCATTCGAGTCGAGAAAATCGGTTACCTCGCTCGACTTCACTCGGTTCCCAAAAGGTTTCTCGATACGTCCTACTCGGTGAATCTTTTGTTTTGATCGTGTCGGATCGTCTCGTCATTCCGAGCGAGAAGTTATCTACTTATTTTGAATTTTGACGTTTTAGATGTCAAATATTTAAAAAATAATACAAAATGGATAAAAATTCAAATTCAGAAGAGGACACTAGAAACAATTTATCTCACCAGGACTCTGCAATCAAGTACAATATAATTATATAAATATGTACAGTGTAAATTTGTATAAGGTCTTGCGATTTTATTAGAACCTATCAGATTTATTTAAATTTTTAAAATTAATAAATACATAGTATTCAAGTTGGGGATCTGACCTCTTTTAAATGTAAAAAACGGAAGAGTGGTGGAAAATCCTTAGAAAAGTCCTTCAAATATGCCATTCAAGACGGGTGCAAGGTTGCAACATGCAAATTATATCAAGAGAATAAGGCAAATAAGCCTGTTTTTATAAAAATGAAAGACTCAAATACTTCTGGTTTGAAGCGGCATCTCCGAAATAATCACCGAAAAGAATTCGAAGAACCTTATCCTTCGCAAAAAACACCAATTCAAGTATTTATTATCTATTACACAAAATAATTCATGGGAGGCTATTAAATATTGAACCCTGTAAAATTTTATTATACTGAGTATAAAATTTTAAAAATATTTCTTTAAAAAAGGGAGTCGTGGCCACCTGAGACACCAATCGTGGTCATAACTTATTATCGTTGAAATGAACGGTTCTGGAATTTCTGGAGAGAATAAGTAATCAAAATCACCCCTTAAATGATAAATTATTTATCTGAGCCAAAATTGTTAATTTTTAAGAAAGATGACAGATTTTGGTCACCACTGGTACCACCGCCACGGCTGGGACACTTACCTTGAATGTTTTTTTCAAGTACCTTAAATTTCTTTATTTATTTAAAATAAGATCTAAAAGGTACAACAATTTTCAGTTGAGGTAGTTTCTAAAAAAAAGATTCTTTTTTATTAAACTTAGGTAAAATCTTATTCATTCGAAACATGATCTGATAAAAAATTTAGAAATTTGTATATTTCGAATTTTTAGTTTTCAAAAAAGTTGTGAAAGTGAAACTTCGGTTTATAGAGAGACAAGCAGTTCTTATGAAAATCTTCTTGATGAATCCTTCTAAAATATCCTTTACGATCGGTGGTTGGTCTTCAGTTGCCCATCGCTCCTATTATAGAATTACAGGACACTTCATCAGTGATGACTGGGTTTTACACTCCTTTGTCATCGATTTCGTGGCTTCTAATGGACGTCATACTGGTTACGATATCTCTCAAGTTTTTTACAGCACTTTTCAGGAATATATAATAGAACATAAACTACAGGGCATAACTGTGGATAATGCTTCTGCTAATACAATGTTCACGGTAGAACTATCTAAGACCATGCTTAATTTTGATGCCGAAGATCAACATTATCCTTGCATTGCTCACATTTTGAATCTGCGTTCCCAAGAAATGTTGACTATACTGCGGATAGATGACATCTAGGAAACTGATGAAAATGCTTTGAGTAGTGAAGATGAAGACCAACTTGAACAAGATTAGGGGCTGTCCATAAATTACGTAACGCTAAAATTTCAAAATTTCATGACCTGCCTGTCTGTCAGTAACGCTACCGTAACAATCGAACTCTATCCTGTCTGTCTGTTTAAAGTAACGTAACGACCTCGCGAAAAATGAAAAAACTGGACAGAATATAATAACCTATTGCTATGATTTGGTTTTTCATATTTATTTAGTTTAACCATTATAAGCCAAATAATACAATATCATATTATTCTATTGTTAAGATTAAAAATACTCTGAATAAATTTTTTGTATTCTCAAAAATAAGTAAGTATTAAAGTTTTTTTTTTCAATGATGATTCACTTTCATTACAAGAATTGTTTTTAATTCCAATTTTGAATTGCGCGCCAACTGCGGTCAACCAGTGCGCGGCCCGAACGCAAGCGCAGTAGCAAAAGGCGCCAACATTGGCATCACTGATCAAGACTGAAGCAGAGTAAAGCAAGCCAGAGTAAAACAAGTCAGAGTAAAGCACTAGCTCTTCGAGCCTTGTTTTAATAATTGTACGTTGAGTCATTGATAAAATTTTCGAGAAAGTTTCGAAAAAGACTTCGGTCAGGGAGCCTTTAAAATCGTAACACCAACAAAGATATCGATGCTACGTTTGTATCGGGTAACGACGGAGAAACGAGAACGTGAACCGAGTCACGCAGGCAGACCACGCTAAAGTAATATTTCAAATCGCTAATTTTCATTTTGAAAAACGTAACGTTACATTTTACAAAATCCTCTCTATCTCTACGTAACGCTACCATAACAAAATTCACGGAGTCTGTCTGTCTAATATAGCTTTACGTAATTTATGGACAGCCCCTTATGGAGAAAGTGAAGATGAAAATTATAGCAGCGAGAGTGAATTCTATTCTGAGGAAAAAGGAAAAACTTCTCCACTTTGTTAGCTGAGGACTTTATTCAGTTTACTGAAGAATTCCGAGCAGTGACGAAATTCGCAATGCTAATGTTAGCATTTGGAATGAAAGCAGCATCAATCATACTCTGCCAAAACAAGATGGAATTAAAACATTTGCTTATGAATTTTTTTTTTGTTTGTATTTATTTATTTTTATTTTTTTTTATTTATTTTATATTTGCCTATGACTGTTGTGTTTTGGAAGAAGCAACCAAATACTTGCAACATTTCAAAGTTTTATCAGACAGGCTCAGTAGAGAAAAGTATGTTACATTGCCTTCAGTAATCGTTGGTTTCAATCTGCTCACAGATAAACTTGAAAAGGCAAAGAACGATCTGATTTTAAAACATAAAAGGATCCCAGCCGAGGAAAATATTTTGGATGCCCTTGAAGCAGCTGCCGAAAAACTTCTCAAGCACTATAGAAAGTGCCACTGGGTTTACTGCGCTATTTTAATGTTGGATCCTAGGCATAAGGGAGAGACATTTGAACTAACTGCATGAGGAAACGAAATGGCAAAATAATCTGTGGAGAAATTTGAAGATATCTATCAAACTCAGTATGACAAACCACAGGTACTGTTCCAAAGTTGTTGTAAAACTTTTTTTCCTGAAATGAAAAGACTTAAATTTCTCATAACTAAAAATTAAAGCTTTTAGATATTCTAGAAAAATTAAAAACTAAAACAGTGAAAAAATTTACATCTTTAATATATTGAATTTACTTCAAATATACATATATGAAGTAAAGTGAGATTATGTCTAGCTTAATAATTAATAATGTTTTAAAAATTAAAAATTTTGAAAATCGTTACTATAGTGCATCTCTATATTTATTATAATAATCATCATTAATGATAGATTGCTCTTGATTCGGAAAGTAAAATTTTGAAAACTACTGTAGAAGACAAAAATAACGACAAACTTGATGTGGACGTCTTATACGATTCAGATTCCGACGCAGAAGAAAGTCAGAACTCATCTGCTCCTAAAACAGCAACGGGTTCAACGGATTGGAGATGGGAACTTGATTTTTACTTGTCCCAAAAACGCGCTGGAAAACACACAGATGTGCTAAAGTGGTGGGAAAAGAACGAAAAACTCCTCTCGAATCTGGCTACAATGGCACGAGATTTTTTGTGTACTCCTGCTACTTCAGTCCTATCAGAGCGACTATTTTCTCGAAGCTCTCTAGTTGTGCGAAAGCACAGAAATAGATTAGCTGATAAATCTATTACACATTTAATGTGCCTTAACTCCTGAAATGCGTGTTCTTTGACTTCAATGATTGATTCGACGTTGAAGGAAATCAATAATTTAATTTAGATTCCGAATACAGATTAGGCAAGTTGTCAATAAGATCTTTTACTTTGGAAGATGTATTGAATCTTATTTAAATTTTTTTCAGCCACATATTTCTTAGAAAGCAACTATCAAATATTCAGGAACATTCAATTAATGTTTAAATCTATTTAGATAATTTCTGATGATTGTTAACTTTTTAGCATGATCATTATTGAACATATATGGCAGTATCTAAACTTTTTATAAAATTTATATTTTATGTCCTTTGAAGTGCACTGGGCAGATTTTCAATAATTCAGATTTATGTTGCAAAGAATGTTGAATAAACTTAATGCAAGCATGAAAGACATGGAACTCAAAATTAACGTAAATGAAACAAAAATCATGGTGTTTGAGGGAAAAAGTGAGAAAACAATATGCAACATTGTCATAAATGATGAGAGATTAGAACTAGTTGACCAGTACGTATATCTAGGTAGTCTATTCACTAGCGACGAAAAAATAGATGGGGAGTTATATAGGCGCATAAATAAGGGTAGATAGGTTATCGGTAGAGTAGGGTCCATCCTCACAAATAAAAACATATCAAAAAAAGCTAAAATGGCCATACATAATTCTATATTCGTACCGACTGTACTATACGGTAGCGAGACATGGACCTCTCCAGAAAAGGACAGGAGTAAAATTAACGCGATCGGCATGAAATCTCTGCGCATAATATGCGGGAAAACACTGATGGACAAAGTCCGAAACGAGACAATCCTCAAAGAATGTGGTACAGGAGAGACACTAGTTGACATATGGGAAAGAAATCAGTTAAGATGGTTCGGACATCTTGAAAGAATGAAAGATGAACGACTGACCAAACAAGTGTATAAAGGTAAAGTAAATGGCAGAATGCCCAGAGGTAGACCGCCGAAAGAATGGTTAGAATCTGTAAATGAGTCATTAATCCGTAGAGACATAAGAAGCCATAGAAACATAAGAGCTTGCATGAAAAAATGCATGGACGTGAAGGAAGCTAGAGTAGTATGCCAGGACAGAAAAGTGTGGCGACAAATAGTTTGTAAACAGTGACAATAGAATGAATGACGCCTGAAACAAAGACCTTGGATACTAATGGGCCCAAGTGAGGAACCATACATAGCAATTGTGTGAGGATCTTCACTTGGGGTGATCGCTAGAGTGATTGATCAGCAACCTGGGTCGGAGCAGTGTTGCGGAATAAACGTGTAATTTAAATAAATAACACGAGAATTCCAGATCAATCTAAAATATCTATACCTAACACCTATATACCTATCTACCTTATACCTATATACCTACATACCTTACACCTATATACCTATTTAACTTATACCTATCAACTCTATACCTATACACCCATATACACACTACTATTCTCCAACCGAGCAAGTCACGCCTACCCCGAAAGGGAAATGGCTTAATGGTATAATAATAATATTGAGTATATGTATTAAGGTACACATAGATTGCAAATATTGAAACATTTCTTTCAAAAACTTTTTTTTAAACCTAGAAAAGATCGAGTACTATAGAAACAGTGTTGATAGAGCAAAGTAATTTTTCTATTATC
>CAKNYM010042213.1:0-13048 GCA_932195095.1 Andricus curvator | reverse complement strand
AAATATTGAAACATTTCTTTCAAAAACTTTTGTTTAAACCTAGAAAAAATCGTGAAGTATAAAAAGAGTGTTGATAGAGCAAAGTAATTTTTTTATTATCATTTTATATTTTTATAATTATGTACGTATATGCCATATACATTTCCTTCATGATATAATTCATTTCTTGTAATTTTATATTTCAAATTGTCGCCGCACGCAGATAATAATTAAAGTGGTTGCGATGAGAAAAATGTATATTCTCTATAAAGATAACCACATTTACTTTCATTGATAATAAGCAGAATAAAAAAAAAACAAGTTGTTTGACAAGTGTCAAATGTACTCGACATCGCTCGGTTGAACTGATACTCTCGTGGAAACGGGACGAGCCGATACGATAATTTTGACAATTGAACGAGATTTTTCTCGTTTAGTATGTTTCTCGTCAAATATCGCTCGAAGGACACACTAAACATTTTATTGCAAATGAAATTTCTAACGCCATGGGGTTTTGCACCTACATTTATACTGAAATATATCATCTAGCAGTCGGCAGTCTTAAACATTGCACTAAACATACAGAGTTGAAAGTCAATGAAAAAACCATTCTCAGAAGCCTAGGCTCAAAAAAATTAAAACGCCAAATTTTAAACTCTCTTTTACTAATTAATGAACTGTTAACGTGAATATTGATGAAATAATTTTTTAATGAATAATTTAAGTCTTTCGAAATTTTTCTTTGTGTAATATTTAGTTTTTTCGCATTTCAGGGAGTTTTGCAAGTTTTTATGATGACATAACATGCCATTTTTTATATGCATTTAAAGTTTTTAATGACGGAATTTAGGAATTTCATCGTGAACTGTGACGATTTTTTTATTAACAAATTCTTTTAAAATTCGTGTAACGGTTTCTTTTAAGGTGTTTCAGACCAGTATACAATGTTCAGGAATTACATGAAATATAATTTATTTACTCTCGGCATAGTACTACCCCGATCGTGGAGCCAGTCGTTAGCCAGTACTGGACGAAGTGCCCATTATCCGTACTGGTGACCTGTTTCGGTTCCTTTGGAATCGATCGGAAGAGGGCCTATGGCAAAGGCACCGGGCGCGTCCTCGGGTTGCGGACAGAGGTTCCCTGTATCAAGGGCTTCTGCTAAATGTGGTTACAATAATTAATAAACAGTCGCGAAAAATTGTCCAGGGATGGCGCCGAAGGAATAACTCCCAAGCGAAGGCTTAACAACCGACCCGAAATCTAAATGGAACCTGGGTAATGTGTCTCAAACAGTGAATCTGAGATACCCGGCGACCTCTCAGAGTATGCAGCATTATCCTTGCATACAGGGCTTTACACGGATGGACGAACCCTGTCCCCTCACTGCTCGTGGGAAGAACGATGATAACACCAAACATAGTTGTAGTAATTGCGGTTCAAAACAATTGAACGCGCAGGCCTCCCAACAATGGGTCGGACGACAATGCTGACTACTCTAGAGTTGAGGAAGCCAATTAAGACAGTGTCAGTGCGAGGGACAGGAAAAACCTCAATACTTTTGAGTGGACAGATCGACTGAGGGACGACCTGCTGGAGTGCTACGATACCATTATGGCTCCTAAACAAGAAGGTTACATGGCGCGACTGCATACTCTGTGGTGCGAGAGACACCCAGAGCTCTCGCATTTTTCGCATCCACGTCTGCGAAACCATGCCAGGGAATTCCGGAAAAGGGGTTATATAAGCGAAACGCCTGCCCAACCACAGCCAGAACAAGCTGGCAACAGAGAAAGAGAGGCAACACTGAGACCAACCGCGAGCAGGCATCCAATAGAGGAAGAGTCATGCTTTAGGACGAGGAGAAATATCAACATCCAGGTTTCTCTTAAGCCCGAAAATCTAGGCTATCATATGTAGTCTGTATAATGCAGCAAGAACTTTGGCTCCACAAGTCAAAGCTGCTCAGCATCAGGCAGCGTATTGTTGACAGAATAGGGGTACTATCTGACGCTAGGAGAACAATAGAGCTGAGGGAGAGGTGGGTCAGAGAAAATGGAAAGTTTTTCTCTGACCCATTTCGACTCTTCCAAGATCGTCCAGTTACTGTCAACCACCCGCCAAACCAGAGGAGTTCGAAGCATTTTTGAGCCGACCAAGTCCAGCATCCACTGAAAGAAGACTCAGAGAACATAAATAGCTTCAAGGAGCTGTCCAGTGCCCTTATAACACCTGAGGCGGAATGCCCGCCTATCACTATCGAGGAGATGAAAAAAAGTATTGAGAGGCACGAACTGCCGTCCCGGTAGTACTCTATTGATTTGGAGTGGATCGGCGACTTTGGATCTCATGCCATCAAGGTGGTCGCGGAATACTTTATCTCGAATGTATTCACAACAGGATTATTCTGGGTACAGCACATGTAGTCGCAATTGGACAAGACCCTCTTCTTGAAATGGCCAGGAAACACCAAATGTGTGCAAAGCCCTGATCAAGAAAGCAGAGGAGAAAAACTTCCGTAAAACAGCTCCTCGACAAAAGGATGCACGGCATCTTTCATAGAAATGTAAAGGATCATTCGATGTCGTATGAGCAAACGTTTGCTTTCCTTAAATCACTCTGATTGAAGTCGGGCACAAAAGGTTTGATTTTGGCGTGTCAAGACGGTGTCATTTTAAATTTAGCATACTGTCGCTACATTTTAAGCCAAAACATTCCCGGTGATAGCTGCAGAGCGTGTAATGCAAATCCCGTGAACCTAGGACAAATAATATCGAGTTGTTCAACTTTTGTGAGTACGACGTACATCCAAGGGCACGATGCGGCACTTAGAGTGCTTTATTACCATCTCTGTCACTCTTACTGTCACAGCAAAGAAGAATGAAAAGAAAGCGAGGTTGGGAGAAAGGGAGTTGCGACGTTGTACCCGGAACTTTGAGACGTGGTTACAGCTGAAACGTTACTGCGATATCGGAGGGAGCGGATGCAATTTTGTAGAATGGAACCCGCTCCTGGTGTAATCCCGCGGTTGTCCTTATGACAAACGCTTTTATATATATTCGGTATCGGATAGATGATCGAGGGTCCCTGTACCAAGGGTTTCTGCTGAGTATGGTTACAATAAGTAATAAGCAGTCATGGAGTGAGGATATCTCGGAGGAGTCAGGCCTCTGGAACATCAATAGTTTAGTTTACGGTGCGGCGAGAGCTTTTGCTGATTGAAATCGAAGTCTAAAACTAAGGACAGATCAAAAGATCAAAAGACGCTTACATCAACTAAACAAGAAGATGGGGTAGGCAAGACAGTTCGAAAATTCGCCCAAGAACTGAGGATCTACCATCACACACTGAACAAGTCGAAGCTGCTGAAAATCAAGCATCATATTGTTGTCAAAATACGTGTGTTATCTGATGCAAGAAGGAGAATACAGCAGAGGGAGGGATAGGTCAAGGAGAATGAAAAGTTTCTCGCTGACATATCGCACCTCTTCAGCGATCTGCCAGTTTCTCTGCCAAAAAAAAATCTGCCCAAACCCAACGAGCTAGAGACTTTTGGGAGAGAGGTATACAAGATCCTTGAAACACTGAAGTTCAAAGAACGTACTAATAATATCATCCGCTGCGAGGAGTTTCACCACAGAATCATAGCATCTAAGGAGGAATGTCCATCATTCACTGCCGAAGAGGTGAAAAAAGCACTCAGGGGCACGAAGAATTTTTCAGCTGCAGGACCAGATGGTATCAAGACCTTCAGGTGGAAGAAGTTTACTTCTACACACCAACATCCGGCCCGAATATTCACCTCATATTGAAAATCGGAGACGCATATTTCGCAGTGGCTGGTCTTAGGACGCACTATACTCCTACCAAAATAAGGCGACTTGTCCAACCCAGAGAATTACACAAAAACTTGTTTGAACACGATGCATAAGATCTTTATAACTGACCCAAACGACAGGATTTTTCAAAGAATAACCTACTAATTGACAGGCATATTTGCAAAGACGCATTAGCGCGATTCTCCTGGATACCTATGTGGCGACACTAATTATCGCGAGCATAAGGTTACTCATGTATTTTATATGTATGACCTGAAGATCTATGCCTTCAGTAAAAGCAAACTTGGATTCGACAAGTGTACCAAAATTCATTTGAAGAAAGGAAAGATTATTGGTGTTCCCAAGGACCCTGAGCTTGTGGATATAAGTGTCATTGGACATCTTAACACTGGAGAGAACTATACATACCTGGGCGTGCCTCGAAGCCGCATTTAGGACGTAACATCAGTGAAGGAGTCTCTCCGAAGAAGATACAAGCATCTTCTTCGACAAATTTGTTCTACCAATTTGTCGGCGTTGAACAAGGTATCTGCGACTAACATGCTTGCCATCCCAGTTCTACTCTACTCGTTTGGGGTGGTTCAATGGACGAAGAACGAGCTAACGGCCCTTGATATCACCACACGTAAGATCGTGCATATGCATGAAAGCTTGCAAATCAATTCGTCTATTCCGCGATTATACATCTCACGCCGTCAAGGCGGACGCGGACTTCTGAATCTCCAGTGTCTTCATAACCGAATTGTTCTAAGTACAGCCTACATCGTTCCGAATGGCAAAGATCCTTTCTAGACACTTCACTTCTAAAGCCGGAGTAAAGACAGCAGAGGTTGAAAAATTTCACCAACAGTTACTCGACAAGAAAATGCACGGAAACTTTCACAGAAATGTAAGAAAACAGTCCTTGTCCAAGGAGCAAACTTTTTCTTCCCTCAGATCATCAGGGCTTAATTCAGGTACAGAGGGTTTCAATTTTGCATGCCAGGACAGTGTCATTTTCACCTTAGTCTACCGTGACCGCATTTTATGTCATGAAGTTCCCAGCGATAGGTGCAGAGCGTTTCATGCTTACGCTGGGTACCTAGAACACATACTATCTGGGTGTCCCACCCACGCGGGAAATACGTATATCTACAGACATAATACGGCCCTAAGAGTGCTTGATTACCATCTTTGTCGCTCTTACGGTGTTGGCCGCGACCATGTCCTGCCGAACGCTCCAAGGCAGATAGAGTCAATTGTCCGAAACGAGTAGTGCCGAATTTTCTGGAATCATTATTTTCTGATAGCAGTCTCCGTTGCACACTTGAAGTCAGAAATCGTTTTTCAAGGCTCCGAGAAACGAACCATATTCATGATCGAATTCTCGGTTCCGGCCGACAGCAACATGACTGCCAAGGAGGAGGAAAAGGAGGAGAGATATGAAGACCTTAAAATAGAGCTGCAACGACTGTACCCAAAATATTCGGTTAAAGTAATTGTCCTTGTGATTGGTGCTTTAGGGGTTGCGAAACTATCACTGGTTTGTAACCAGTGGACTGAAGGGCCTATGACAATGCCACCGAACGCGTCCTCGGATACTGGGCGACCTCTCAGAGTGCTTTCCCAACCGCTTCTTGAACAAGCTGCAGAAGAAGATGAGGAAGCGACATTAAGATCAACCGCAGAAAGCAGACACTTTCTGAGAGACGACAGCGATTTCAGGATAAGGAGGAACATTGGCATGCAGTTTTCTCCTCAGCCCCAAGATCTGGCTGAAATGGATGCCTCTCTTCGTGTGGATATCTCGGAGGAGTCCGACCTCTGGACCATCAATTGTTCAGTTTTTGGTGCAACGAGAGCTTTGGCTGATTCAAATCGAAGGCTAAAACTGACGATGGATCAAAAGACCAAAAGAAGCTTGCATCAACTAAATAATTTAAAGAGATTAAACAAATTATTTTGGTCATGCGTTTAATATATATGTTTATTCAGTTCAAAAAATTATGATAAACTGACGTTTCGACCCGTCTTGGGGTCTTTCTCAAGGCAATAATTACAAAAGAGTCTGAACAAATCGTCGTTGACACGAAAACATAAACAAGCGGTAATTGTACGAGACCATTTTTAAGTTTTTGGTAGTCGTCGTTTGAATAGCAAATTGAATTATGCATATTTTTTCCTCATAAAAAAATTGTAGCTCTTGTAGTTTTCGAAATAAATACAAAAAACTATTTTTTCACCAAACCAAAATTTAATTTTTTTAAATTCAACTCGCTCTCAGTCACTTAATTTTGAGAATTACGTATTAAATTTACAGCGATTTCGCTTTGCACTGTTTTTAGGGTAATGGTGTATGTTAAAAGTTCAAATATTTATATAAAAGAAAGATAATAAATTTTTTTCATAACGTTGTAAAAATTGGACAGTGATACTTCCCAGCGTTTGGGAAGTCGAGCGAATTTTGATTGGCTAAAAGTTCTAGCGGAAAGTTTGTTAAAAAAGGAATTAGGAAGTTTTCTGGAAAATATTACTTCGATTGATTCAGCGATTAAAAAAACTATTATTGTTTTACTTCCAGCGCGGTCAATGCTCGCGCGTAGGCGAGGTAGTCTGTGCTCGGGCAATCGAGTGCAGCTGCTGGCAGCTCTTTGAAAGTACACAATGAAAATAAAATACCTACTTAAAAATTATGTTTTCTTACCAATATATTATTTATTATTATTTCAAAATTATAGAATGATGTAAAATCCATACTTTTTCATGCCCGGGAATGATAAATGAAAATTTTCTTGAGGATTAGAAAAAATAATTATATTTTCCAATTCTCAAAAACGACACGTCCAGACTTTTATTCAAAAGATTTTATGAGATGAAATGTTTCGGTAACGTATCGTTACCCTCATCAGGCGCACCAGATGATAAGGAAAGAACTTCTCTGTCTGGATAAAAATTGGTCCAGGTCGACGATCATGATATTAAAAATTGTAATTCAAAATGTTTAAAATGTTCAGTGTTGGAGATTTTTTATATTACTTTGAGGCTAGAATTGTTGAGAGGTTATTTTGATTGTAACTATGACGAACTATTACATCATTATTGTATATTGAGAAATCAGTTTGTAAGCTATGAAAAAATGGTGATAGAAAAATATTTAATACCGGTAAAATATGATTAATAAAATTTTACCAAAAACAACAAGAGCTTTAATTTTTTTATGAGAAATAAAGATGCGCAATTAAATTTCCTATTTAAATATATGTTTTCAAAATTAAAATTTGAAACGTTTTTTACAAAATCTCAGGGGGCAACAAAACGGTGCGCTAGCATTCTATAACCGGTTAATGCATTTAAACTCTCAATTTTTTAATTTTCTTTAAACAATATTATAATCTTCCATTTTTTTTGTAAAAGAGTACGACTACAAAAAACTTAAAAATGGTTTCGTACAAGTGTCGTTTGTTTGTGTTTTCGTGTCAACGACGATTTGTTCAGACTTTTTTGTAATTTTTACCTTGAGAAAGACCCAAAGACAGGTTGAAACGTCGCTTTATTTTAGAATTTTAACTAAATAAACATATATATTGAACTTATGACCCAACTAATTTGTCTCAATCTTTCTAAATGAGATAAAGCTATCAAGCACTTCTGGTGGAAGAAGATTACTTCTACGCACCAACATCTGCAGCGGCTGGCGTTACGACGGACTATACTTCTACCGAAGAAAGGCGATTCGTCCAACGCAGAGTATGACATGCTAATAATTTGTTTGAACACGCCATATAAGATCTTTACAGCTATTCCAAACGACAGGATAGCAGGCTGTCGAGAGAACCTGCTAATTGACGGGAGCAATCAAATTTTATAAATGAACATTGAATATTAAGTTCAGACCCATACATTCAAATCATTACACCTTCATCTGATTCATTTAAATTTAGGCTATCATTATTATTATTCTGGGTTGAGAACATGAGAGCCCCTGACGCTTGGGTGATCCCGTTGCGTCCCCTTGTAAGCCTAAGAGTGACACCAAAGCCCTCTCCATACGGCGAGGACCGAAGCCGCGCTATTGGCCAATACTTCTAAATCTCTGATGCAGTTACTGCAATGAGTGTACGTCCTTTCTCCGCAATCGCGGGACAGTGACAAAGGATATGAATAGCTGTCTCATAATCCCTTCCGCACAGACGACAGAGGGGACTTTCTGTAAGCCCTATCTTATGTCTGTGATATCTGAAGTTTCCATGCCCTATATACATTAGTGTTTCATTCGAACGATATTTGACGAGAAATATACTAAACGAGAAAAATCTCGTTCAATTGTCAAAATTATCGTGTCGGCCCATCCCGTTTCCACGAGAGTATCAGTTCAAACGAGCGATGTCGACTACATTTGACACTTGTCCAACAACTTGTTTTTTTTATCCTGCTTATTATCAATGAAAGTAAATGTGGTTATCTTTATAGAGAATATACATTTTTCTCAACGCAACCACTTCAATTATTATCTGCGTGCGGCGACAATTTGAAATATAAAGCATATACGTATATATATAATTATAAAAATATAAAATGATAATAGAAAAATTACTTTGCTCTATCAACACCGTTTTTATAGTACTCGATCTTTTCTAGGTTTAAACAAAAATTTTTGAAAGAAATGTTTCAATATTTGCAATCTATGCGTACTTTAATACATATACTTAGTAAATTCACATAAATATGAATGATTGAAAATCTGCCCAGCGCACTTCAAAAGACATAAAATACAAATTTCATAAAAAGTTTCGATACTGCCATATATTTTCAATAATGATCATGCTAAAAAGTTAACAATCATCAGAAATTATCTAAATAGATTTAAACATTACTTTAATGCTCCTGCATATTTGATAGTTGCTTTCTAAGAAATATGTGGCTGAAAAAAATCTAAATAAGATTCAATACATCGTCCAATGTAAAAGATCTGACTGAAAACTTGCCTAATAAGTATTAGGAATCTAAATTAAATTATTGATTTCCTTCAACGTCGAATCAATCATTGAAGTCAAAGAACACGCATTCCAGGAGTTAAGGCACATTAAATGTGCAATAGATTTATCAGCTAGTCTATTTCTGTGCTTTCGCACAACTAGAGAGCTTCGAGAGAATAGTCGCTCTGATGGAAATGAAGTAGCAGGAGTACACAAAAAATCTCGTGCCATTCTAGCCAGATTCGAGAAGAGTTTTTCTTGCTTTTCCCACCACTTTAGCATATCTGTGTGTTTTCCAGCGCGTTTTGGGACAAGTAAAGATCAAGTTCCCATCTCCAATCCGTTGAACCCGTTGCTCTTTTAGGAGCAGATGAGTTCTGACTTTCTTCTGGGTCGGAATCTGATTCGAAAGAAATTTAAGTCTTTTGATTTTAAGAAAAAAAGTTTTACTACAACTTTCCCGAGTAAAAATCATAAGTATGGGAGTGATCAATCATTGACTTTCCAAAGTATATAAAATGTATGGTAAATGACACGATCCCATACTTCAAGTATATTTAAATAGTATAGATAAAGTATATATAAAGTAAAGCTGAAGTATGGCTAATGTATAGCTAAAGTATAGCTGAAGTATAGCTGAAGTATGGGATATACTTCATCTATACTCAAGTATAGCTGAAGTATGGGATATACTTCATATATACTTAAGTATAGCTGAAGTACAGATTATACTTCATTTATACTAAAGTATGGCAAAAGTATCGGACATAGAATTGCACTCATTTGTTCTTCAAGATACCCTAGCAACGTGATAAAACATAATGAATCATAAATGACAGCTCGTCCAAAAATGTAAAAAGTTCGCGATTCAAGTGATTTCGTGAGTCAAATATGTTTTGAATATTATTCGTGAGGATATACAATATGCAATGGATATACAATGGACTACTTATATGACTCTTATGTCATATATATTGGTAAGAAATCCAGAATCTTTGATTCCTAAATATAATATTGGTAGCATAAAAAGGTTTGATAAAATTGTTACTTAGGTGAAATGTTTAGTGTTAAATTTCATAAAGTTAAATAATTCATGTCACAATTAACATTTTACTTATTTGCATTTCACTTATTTTAGAATTTAAAAACAATATTCTTTGACCTTGTGAAAATCATGATTCTGGATCTCTATTTTCATGTATTTCAGATAACTGATTATCTCCCATCAGCAATGATACGGCTATACCTACGATAGCCATATACTTCCTATACTTTACACATAATCTACATACTTGAGCTATACTTAAAATATATACTTCAGCCATACTTTGACTGAACATCAGCTATACTTGATCTATATTTCAGTTATACTGCAGCTATACTTCTCAGATATACTTTCAAATTAGTTCCCCTATACTTCAACTATACATTGTTATACTTTAGCTATATTTGAGCTATACATCCACTATACTTTATTCAAACATACATGAAGTATGGGATTGTCTCAAATGCCATACTTATACTATACTATCTGAGAGATCACTCCCATATGATTTCACAGATGTTTTCCTAGATCAATCCCATACCAAAATTTTTTTACCCGGGTTGGAACAGTACCCGTGGGTAGTAATACTGAGTTTTATAGATATCTTCAAATTTATCCACAGATTCTTCTGCCATTTCCTTTCCTCATGCACTTAGTTCAAATGTCTCTCTCTTATGCTTAGGATGCAACATTAAAATAGCGCAATAAACACAGTGGCACTTTCTATAGGGCTTGAGAAGTTTTTCGACAGCTGCTTCTAGGGCATCCAAAATATTTTCCTCGACTGGGATCCTTTTATGTTTTCAAATCAGATCGTTCTTTGTCGTTTCAAGTTTATCTGTGAGCAGATTGAAACCAGCGATTACTGAAGGCAAAGTAACATACTTTTCTTCACTAAGCCTGTCTGATAAAACATTGAAATGTTGCAAGTATTTGGTTGCTTCTTCCAAAACACACCATTCATAGGCAGTTATAAGCAAATGTTTTAATTCCATGTTGTTTTGATCGTCAAGAATATTTTAGAATGATTCATCAGCAATGGAAGTTTAACTTCTGGTTTCAAATAATGAAATATATCTTGAGTCATATCATCTTCAAAAAAGGAATAAGGCAAATACTTCCTAGTCACCCAGTCAACCACCTGCTTATTGAAAATACCTTGATCGAAGGTCGAAAATTTGAAAGAAAGTATATATAGTAGAAGAATAATAAAGACTAAAGAATTTTAAAGAAAGTACCGTATGAATTTTTCAAAATTTTAACTTTTTTGAAAACTAAAAATTCGAAATAAATAAATTTCTAAATTTGTTATCACATCAGGTTTCGAATGAATAAGATTTTACCTAAGTTTAATAAAAAAGAATCTTTTTTTCAGATGCTACCTCAACTGAAAATTGTTGTACCTTTTAGATCTTATTTTAAATAAATAAATAAATTTAAGGCAGTTGAGAAAACATTTAAGGTAATTGTCCCAGCCGTGGCGGTGGTACCAGAGATGACCAAAATCTGCCATCTTTCTTAAAAATTAACAATTTTGGCTCAGATAAATAATTTATCATTTAAGGGGTCATGTGGATTATTTATTCTCTTCAGAAATTTCACAACCGTTTATTTCAACGATAATAAGTTATGACCACACAGTTTACAGTGTTCAATATTTAATAGTCTCCCATAAATTATTTTGTATAATAGATAAGAAATACTTGAATTGGTGTTTTTTGCGAAGGTTAATACCAACGGCCATACCACGCTCAAAAACCCAGTTCTCGTCAGATCACTGAAGTTAAGCAGCGTTGGACATCGTGGGTGTGGTGAGCCCACGCTTGTAGCTATTTATAACTACAAGAAAACTATCCACCTAGAAACACTACCCGAATCGGGTAGTGTCACGCCTACCCCGAAAGGGAAATGGCTTGATGGTATACATACATAAGGCTCTTCGAATTCTTTTCGGTGATTATTTCGGAGATGCCGCTTCAATCCAGAAGTATTTGAGTCTTTCATTTTGATAACAACAGGCTTATTTGCCTTATTCTCTTGACATAATTTGCATGTTCCAACCTTGCACCCGTCTTGAATGGCATATTTGAAGGACTCTTCTAAGGATTTTCCACCACTCTTCCGTTTTTCACATTTAAAAGAGTTCGGATCCCCAACCTGAATACTATGTATTTAATAATTTAAAAAATTTAAATAAATCTGATAGGTAATAAAAACGCAAGACCTTATACAAGTGTACACTGTACATATTTATATGAGTATATTGTACTTGATTGTAGAGTCCTGGTGAGATCAATTGTTTCTAGTGTCCTCTTCTGAATTTAAATTTCTATCCATTTTGTATTATTTTTTAAATATTTGACATCTTAAACGTCAAAATTCAAAATAAGTTGACAACTTCTTGCTCGGAATGAAGAGACGATCCGACATGATCAAAACAAAAGATTCATTGAGTAGGACATATCGAGAAACCTTTTGGGAACCGAGTGAAGTCGAGCGAGGTAACCGATTTTCTCGGCTCAAATGCAACACTAATATACATTTCTGTTAGGACTTTGACTTCGTTCCTTCCAAACTTAAGTATTTCCTTCACTCGATCAAGATTCAGCTTTAAACCCAGGAGTGTTTTGGCCTGTCTGCAGCCAGTGTCCTTGGTCCTCGTTCAACTAACTGTTTGATTTCTTCAGTGACTAACCTACTGGAAATGCCTACAACTGGCTCGGGTCCAGTAAAGCTTTCTCTTGCTGCTAGTTTTGCTAGCCTGTCTGATATCTTATTACCTTTGATGCCGCTGTGTCCAGGGATACAAAGTAGAGTCACTCGGTTTTCCATCGCTAGGTTGTTCAGTACCTCAAAGCACTCCCATGCTAGTAGCGACGTAGTCGTTGTTCCATTCAGGGCCATTATAGCAGCCCTGCTGTCTGAGCAGATACGGATGTCCCTTTTATTGACATACTCCTGTGCACTGGAGCATGGCCATAATCGCAGATTATAGAACTGTGGCGTGGGACCTCATCGGGATTGCGAAACCCATTCCACTTCTTCTACGATATACCCCGGCTCCTGCCTTCTCCTTCTTTCTGGAACCACCTGTAAACAAGTTGTCCCCATCACTGGTGGCGTAGGCAATTAAATAGGGCGGGAGTTCATGTTCCATTTGGAATTGACTATTCATATTCTCGACTATTACGTCTCCGTCTCGGTTACATGTGCAACACAATAAAAAAAAA
>CAKNYM010042212.1:30423-63703 GCA_932195095.1 Andricus curvator | reverse complement strand
AATTTTTACTAGGAATCTGTATTATCATCGGAGATGGTAACGATCAATCAGAAGAGATCTACAATATCGATCAAAGTTATCTCCTCTAATACAGAAAATCTTTAACGTCTTCTCAGACTATAAATTAGGAGCTATAAATTAAATTTATTCAGAAAGCTTAGTGGTTAGAGCACCTGGCCGGCAATCAGTTGACCTGGCGTTCGGTTCCCAGCGGAGCGAAAAGAGATGATCTTTTTTCTGAATAAATTTAATTAATTTTTTTTTTTAATTTATAGCTCCATCTACTCTGAGAAGGCGTTAAAGATTTTCTGTATTAGAGGAGATAACTTTGATTTCCATTTTCACAGTGTGTGAAAGGATTTCTCTTCTGATTGATCGTTACCATCTCCGATGATAATACAGATTCCTAGTAAAAATTTAAACAATTTTTTTTAAACTTGCTAATCTGAACAAGTTTTCATAAATAGGACGATTACCCGCCCAAACCTTATTTTTCCAAAGATAATAATTTATTCTAACGAGTACCAGAATCATAATACAAAGTTGCACAGATTTCACTGACGCTACCTATAAAAATCGAATTAAGGCTTCGCTTTCCTCCACCTCAAAGTCCCTTCAACTCTTTTGTCTCCTTCGACTCTTTTACATTTAAATTCTAAATATCCCAAGTATTACATTCTCTCAGGCACCTGTGAATATTTACAATTCAAAAATCAAATTGTGACCCCAACAACACGCAATATTTTCAAAATTGCAGCAATGTTGCTGCAAGATATGAATTTCCTCCCAATCAATGCTGCTTTGCTATGTTGATGCAAAGTTGATGCAAGGTTGATGCAAGGTTGGTGCAAAGTTGATGCAAGGTTGGTGCAAAGTTGATGCAAGGTTGCAACTATTGACTGGGAGAGGAAATTCACATCTTGCTGCAATGTTGCCAATATTCTCATGCAATATTGCAGCAATATTGCGTTCTATTGGGCGAGTGATTCGTCGAGTCTGGCTGCTAAAACTATTACGATTCTACGCTGGAATGTACAAAAGTAAATCTGAGAGATGTAGAAAAATATGGAATCTATAACGAAACGTGTCATAGAAAATAGCTTTGATTAACACACACTAGACCAAAGGGACTCTACATTCGATTTTCGCCATTTTTACACATAGTGACGCCTTATATAGTGAAAATTGAAACAATAATTCAGAAGCGATTTCTTTTCCTATCTACACCGATTACAGTTAGGAGAGCTTGTACAAATTTATATAGCAGCTTCGCTGAAAATTCGAAATGTATACATGACGACGAACTGACTCAGTATTTTTGAAATCCTTTTTCATTTTTTTCGTATGAAACTTTGTGCACTGACTTTTTAATCCTTAGTTTTTAGCAGAGCTAGGCAGAAATTTGCGAAAAAGTTGACTCGAATATTTTAATCCTGAATTGGGTTTGTTATATTTTGTAATTGAATTACTGCGCATTCATAAGTGCTGTATATGTGTATTGCGCATGTATGACCGGCGCAGAACAATACTGCGCATGCGTGAATAGAGTAGAAATCTAGTGCGCATATATAATGCGCATAACTCTACTGCGCCGCTGTAACGCGCAGAACTCTACCACGCAGCTCTAATGCGCAGTAATATACCGCGCAGGTACAATGCGCAGAACTGTACTGCGCAGTTTAGATGTCACAAATGTGTAATTCGATTAGAAATTAAAGTGACGCTTTTAATTTGAAAAAAAAGTGATTGGAGAATTTTGTGCCTAGCTCTGATTTTTAGAGAACAACCACGTGTAGCATTTCAACTAATATAAATAATTCAGGATTGCCTGAGGATTGGTTAAATTCTGATCAGAGAATATTCTTTTGAGAACGAAAATATTCTCGAGAATATTGGCGAGCGATTTTTATTTGAGAATTTATAAGAATTTAATAAATTATTTGATGAATTCAGTAGAATTGGATTGAATACACCGGGATTCACTTAAATTCACCGGAATTGAGTTAAATTGAATGGAATTGACTTGATTTACCCGACATTCCTTTAAACTCAGTTAAAATGTAATATATGATTAATTTAGATTTGATTGAATTACCTTTTATTTTCGTAAATTTCCTTAAATTCCTTTAAATTCAATTGAATAACCTTGAATCACCATGAATGATCTCAGATTGAATTTATTTAAATTTCTTTAGATTTCCGCTTGAATAACTTTAAATCCCCATATGCTCACTTAAATGATCTTAAATTCCCATGAATGTCCTTGAATTCCCTTCAAAATAGTTAAAATTCCGAAAATAAACATCAATCCTCATAAATTAAATTAAATTAATATTAATTCTCTTAAATTTCCTTGCTTTCCCTTTTAATTTTTTGAGTGGAATTGACGATTCCCTTGAGTTATCGTGAATTCTCTTAAATTCCCTTGCATTCCCGTTTGTTCCTATGAATCCTCTTGAATTCCTTTGAAACACTTTGAAATTACTTTAAAAACTTTAATTTCTATGAATTTATTTGAATTCCCATGAATTCTCTTTAATTCCATTGCATTCCGTTTCATTTCCTCATATTTCCTTAAATCCTTTTACATTCTCTTAAATTTCCTTAAATTCCTTCGAAATCCCTCAAACTTCCTTGAATAAACATGAATCCCTCTAAAGTCCCTTCCATTCCCTAAAATTTTTTTGAGTTCCATTAATTTCCCTTGAATTTCTTGAATTCCTTCGAAACTCTTTAAAATTCCCTTTAAAAACATTAATCTTCATGAATTTAACTATTTCCCATTCCCATTAATTCTCTTTAATTCCATTGCATTCCTTTTCTTTCCCGTAAATTCTTTCAACTCCTCTTAAATTTCCTTGAATTACCTTGAAACCCCTTAAAGTTCATTGAATAAACATGAATTCCCTCAAATTCCCTTTTATTCCCTTAAATTTATTTGAATTCCCTTGAGTTCCCATAAATACTCAGAAATTCCATTGAATTCCCTTAAATTTCCTTGAATTCCTTTAAATTCCCTTGAATATCTTTAAAACACCTTAAAATTCATTGAATAAACATGAATCCCATGAATTCTCTTGTGTTCCCTTACATTACATAAGAATTTTCTTCAATTCACTCAAATTCCTATGAATTCTCTTCAGCCTGCTTGACAGAGTTAAATTAACAGTAATTACTTTGAATTTTTTGGAATTCCTTGGAATAAACTAGAATTCTAGTTAATTCAATTCAATCCCCATAAATTCCCTTGCATTCTTTGAATTTCTGCATGAATTCACTTTAATTCTTTTGAATTCACATGAATTTCTCTTCATTTCCTGGATTGTGATATTTTCACTTCAATTTTCCTGAATCCCCTTCTGTCCAATCCCATTTATTTGCCTTAAATTCCCTAAAAACCCATTAAAATTAATTGAAAAAACCTGCACCCCCGTGAATTGCAGTGAATTCCCTTGAGTTCCAATGAATTCTCTTATATTTAATTTAATTCCCTTTTATTTCCCGGAATTCCTTACAATTGTTTGAAATTTCCTTGAATTCTCTTGAATCTTCTTCAACTTATTTGAAAAAACATGAATCCCCATGAATTAACTTATATTCACCTAAATTATTTTTTATTCCCTTGAATTCCCTTGAAATTCCTTAAGAAATCCTGAAATAAACTGGAATCTCCATCATTTCCCTTGAATTCCGTTAGGTTGACAGTAATTCCCGTGAATTCTCATAAATTTCCCTGAATTCCCTTCAATCTAGCTGGTCTTTAATTTCACAAAAAATGAAGTTGGACTCACTTACAAATTCTCAATTTTCGATTCTTTTAAAAAATATTCCCCGATCTTCAATTTCCAATTTGATATCTTTATATGTGACCAAATCCGAAAAAGGGGGTCTAGTGCCTAAAACCAAGTTTTCGAGAAAAACTCGTTTTATGATTGACAAAACTTTCCCGTCGCTTACTTAATCCGAATTTGAAGTCAAAATTGCCCATTTCAATATAATAGATTTCAATTTCAAAACGCGGACTTCTTTGACAAGATGCTGACTAAGGGGGTTTATGGGTCGCTGAATCCGAACTTGAAGTCATAATTGCCAATTTCAAGATATGTGACCCAAAATAGCGAAATCAAAACTAAAAAAATGTGTAATACTTGGAGTTTATTGAGAAGATGGTGATTCACAAATTTTTTTTTTGGTCGCTGAATCCGAATTTGAAGTCCAGATTGCTAAGTTCAATATAGTTGACCCAAAATGGAAAACCCAAAATCAAAACATATACAATAGTCGAACTCTTTTGACAAGATGCTGACGAACGGTTTTTTTTTGGGTCGCTGAATCTAAATTTGAAGTCAAAATTGCCATTATCAAAATTGCTGACCCCAAATGGGGAAACCAAATTTTGAAAAATGTTCAATACATCGAGTTTTTCTGACAAGATGGTGATTAAGGGATTTTTTTTTGGGTCGCTGAATCCGAACTAGAAGTCAAAATTGGTAAATTCAAAATAGTTGATTAAAAATTTGAAAAATATACAAAACTCGAACTTTTTTGGTAAGATGCTGGCTAAGGAAGCTTTTTGGGTCTCTGAATTCGAATTTGAAGAACAGATTGCTAAATTCAATATAGCTGACCCAAAACGGCGAATCCATAATTGAAAAATGTACGATACTCGAATTCTTTTGACAAGATGCTGATAAAGGGGTTTTGTTTTGGTCGCTGAATCTGAATTTGAAGTCGAGATTTGGTAAATTAAAAATGGTGAACCCGAAATTTAAAATTCTTGATACTCGGAATTTCCTGAAAAGATAGCAACTAAGGGTTTCCAAATTTGAAGTTTGAAATTGCTAAATTCAAAATGTTTGACCTAAAATGACGGGCCCAAAATTTAAAAACTATACATATCTCGGACTTTCTGGAGAAGACGCTCAAAGACATTTAAAAAATGTTCAATACTCGAAGTTCTTTAAAATATGGTCACTAAAGGGTTTCAAGGGTCGCTGAATCCGAACTTGAAGTCAAAATTGCCAATTTCAAAATAGCTGACCAAAAATTCAAAAAATGTTCGATACTCCGCGTTTTTTGAAAAGATGGTCAAAAAGTGTTTCATGGGTCGCTGACTCCAAACTTGAAGTCAGAATTAGTCAATTTAACATGGCTGATCCAACATTAAAAAATATACAATAGTCGAACTTTTTTGGTAAGTTGCTGCCTACAGTTTTTTTGGGTCGCTGAATCCGAATTCAAAGTCCAGATTGCTAAATTCAATATCGCTGATCCAAAATGGCGAACTCACAATTTGAAAATGTACAATATTCTAACTCTATTGACAAGATGCTGACGAAGGGGTTTTGTTGAATCGCTGAATCTGAATTTGAAGTCAAAATTGCTGACTTAAAATAGTGGGACCAAAATTTTAAAAATATACATAACCCGGACTTTCTTGAGAAGACGCTCACTGAGGATTTTTTTTGAGAAGATAGTAAACAGGTGTGTTTTTTGGGTCGCTGAATCTGAACTTGAGGTTCAAAATCGCAAAATTCAAAATGACCGGCCCAAAATTAAAATAATGTACAATAATCAGAATTTTTTGAGAAGATTCTCACTGAGGGTTTTTTTGGTCGCTGAATCCGATTTGAAGTCCAAATTGATAAATTCAAAATGGCTGGCATCAAATGCTGATCAAGAGAGATTTTTGGATCTTTGAATTCGAATTCGCAGTCAAAAGTGCTGAATTCAAAGTATTGTGAAAAATACCCTATCAATACTTTGGCAAAAAATTGTTTTAGTTCAACGCAGTTTTACATTTGGATGCTCAAGGTCATTTTCTTAATAAAATGTTGATTTAATGAAATTTTCTATAGTTTTTTTTCTATAGAGAAGCAGTGTCAATTTATTCATTCCAGCAAAAAAAAAAAATTAGTCAAGTTCTTTGATAAATGTTTGTCATATTATTTGAAGGACATTCAAGGTCATTTCGCAAAAAATTGACTTTTTGTAAATTGTGATAATGAAAAAACAGTGCTAAGACTTGCATATCAGATGGTAGTTTATCACCAACTTAATTTTCCTCTTTCTTTTCTAAAAGGTAAATCATTACCCCTTCTTCTGCACTTGTGATGATTAATTCTTCGGAATTACAATTTCAAAACGAATCTTGATTATATATTAATAAAGCTGCGATATCCTACTGTTTTTAACATTTTCCGTTTTTAATTTGAAGCAAAATTAAAAAAAAAACTACCATGAAAAAGAAAAAAATTTTGAATGACGTTTGTTCGTAAAATGACCTTGAATGACCCCAAAGTAATTTCACACGCAGTTATTAAACCTTTTGACTAATTTTTTCGCCGCAATGAATAAATTGACACAATTTTTCAAAAAAGAACTAGAGAAAATTTAATTAAAGCAGCATTTTATTAAGAAAATGACCTTGAGTCACCTTTGAATGTCACTGTAAAAGTCTGAAAAAAATCTGAGTGCAATATTGAATTGTAAGGAACACAATTCATACACGCCAGAAATGAATAATGAATGAATAGCGTCAATTTAATTGGGAATGAGCATTTTTGCCCTAAAATGACCTTGAGCGACCTCTAAATATTTTTTTTTTCTGAAACAAATTAGAGGTCATTTGCTCGGCAAAGGGAACAATTTTTAGGTGTGCCAGGTTGAATTAAAAAAAAAGCCAAAAAAAATCACCCTAATATTTATACTATATTAGATTAGACTTAACCTAATTTTGCATATTCAAATGATTTTCTTGCCCCTTTTCTTCGGATCCGATCATATATACTTGCTAATCCAAAAAAAATAAAATTACATCATAAACTCATTGCAAGTCCTCAGACCACTAAAACCTAAATACGGGCAGTCTTCGCAGAAAGCTGCACTAGGGTCCCTCTCCAAAGGATTTAGCCACACCCTCGAGTTGACTGTATTTTTATAATAATACAGAATTTCTAAAATTTCATTAATGCGCTAGGAACCCGACCTAGAACTTTCGCTACTTTTCCTTCTCGCCTCGAGTTGCTGGGCCAGCATCGTCACTTCCCAATTATTGTGGCCACCCTCCTCCTCGTCAGTGTCGCTCCCCCTGGCTTCACCCTCATCATCCGACTTACTCTCATCACTATCTACATCTATCGCTACATCGTCTTTCCAAATACTCTGGGGTGTGATGGACCTCGGAAGGTCCTGGAGTTCCAGAGTCTCCTCCTCAGAGTGCTCCTCCCAGGACCTCCGATTGATCGAGGAGTCCGTCGATGGTGAGGAGCGCCTGAGACGAGGTTGGGCTGTGAGGACAGTGTCCACTGAACCGTCTCTCATGAAAGGATGGTCTTCTCTATCCTCGACCATGTCTTCTTCCATGGATCCTTCAGCCTCGGTGCTATCATCTGAATCCTCACAGCTGCGGGACCTTCGCTGCTCGAGCTGGAGGATTCGTGTCTGGAGTTGGGAGATGATCTCGTCTCGTTTCCTGATCTCCAGCTCCAGGGAAGTGTATTCTTTCTCGTAACTGAGTTGGATCTCCTCCTGTGGAAGAATCCGAAAATTATAAGAGTTGTTTAAAAAGAGGGTTAGCTTATATACATCAGGCTAAAATGATTCAAATTTCGGACATCACACTCTTTCCCCAATTTCCCTCTCTTCACCTTCTTTCAAGAATTCTGATGTTTTTCACTGTTTTTAATGAAATTCCCCTTTTTCTTGTTTTTTTTTTTCGCTTAAATGTGAACTGAATGATTAGAACCCAATTAGAAAATCCAACTAGAAGAGCTAATTTTTTGTTCTTGAAAAGTGAGCCCCCGCCCTCCAGGTATTTCACTTCATTTCACATACTTGCCCTCCCCTTCTTCCGTAATTTCCTTTCTCTAATTTAACATCTCTTCCCCTACTCTCCCTCTCCTTATTTTCCCGGACTTCTCCTTTCCTCATTTTTCCTCACTCCTCCTTATCCACTCTTCTTATTTTCCCATGACTTTCTATTCGCCCCTTCACAAACTTCTCCTCACTACCCTTCCATTTCTCGTACTTTCCCCCTCCGTTGACCCTAATTCTCGTCACCAATTTCCCCTCACTTCCTACCCTCTATTCTCCCTCACTACCCCTACCAAACCACCACTCATTTCCCTGCACCCGCTCCTCTTATTTCCCCTTACTTCCATTCCAATAATTTCGCCTCATTTCCCCTCCTTGGAACAATGTACGACGGATGGATGGACACCTAACCGAAACTATAAGGGTTTCCGCCAGGGCTACGAAACCCTAAAAAAGAAGTGAGAATTTACTTTCTAGATATTGAGTTGATGAATAAATACAAATAGGTTTTAATTTAAAAAAATTATAAGGTTTGGAGAAAATTTATTATGTGATAGTGGACAACGAGATTAGAGAGAAGTTCAAAAAACTAGAAGTAGGGGATTGTATGGATTTGGATCACCTTCCCATAATAATAAAGATAAAAAGAAAGTAAAGGTCAAAAACAAGAAGAGGAATAATTAGAGAAACAAAAAGAGTATTAGAGGGCACATGTAAAAAAAGGTAGTGAAGGAGAGAGTAAAAGTGAATTGGGTAAGGCATAAGAAAGAAGAAGAAGAAAGTGAGAAAGGAAGTGATAAGGGAATGAAGAAAATGGAGAAAAGGGAACAGCAGTGGAGACGAATTTTGAAGAAAAAAGAAAGAGTATACTGAGATGTGCGATAAAAAATAGGAGATAGAAAAAAGGTTTGGAGAAGAGGTGGATAAGACTATGACAGCAGAAGAGGTTTCGAAGGATACTTAGTAGAAAGAAAAAGAAGGAAAAGAGTCAACCAAATATTAAAATGCTAGGATGAAAAAGATATTTTATGGATTTGCTAGGAGTGGTAGAGAAGAAAATAAGGCAAAAAGAAAAAGAGGAAGAAGACACGAAAGAAAGAGGACATAATAAGGAAAGAAATACTCAAGGTGAAAGGAATAATGAGAGATGGGAAGGCACCTAGTATAGGTCAGATTCCAAATGAAGTCTGGAAATAATATTCGAAGGAGAATAACTCACTAGTGATGAGTGTGCTATTGTATGGAGTAAAGGTGTGGGGGTGGAAGGAAAGTGAGGAGGTAAATGGGACACAGGAGAGGCACGTAAAGTGGACAGTGGACACTGGGGTTAGCATGGAATACGCCTAATTATATTGATAGGATGGAGGCGGGGAGAACGAGTTTAGGGATTCTAACAGGGAGTTAGGCGTGTAAGAATAAGGAAAAACTTTTGGAAGAGGGGGAAGTAAGCTGTTCAGGGAGCGTTGCTGGGAGAAGGAGAACAGGAGAACAGGAAAGGAGAGAGAGAGACGGAGGTTGAAAGAGAAAGGTATTTTACAAGGAATGGGCTGCAGAGTGATGAAGTGAGAAGGATGCATGAGGAGGGGAGAAAAGTGTATGAGGTGGTGATAGTGATGCATGTCGATCATTTAAAATTTTTTTCCAAAATCTCGTCAGATTAAATTAAAACCTTGAGCATCATACTCATCACATCGAGACGAACGATCACTCAAGTCGAGATGATCGTCTCGTCTCGATCGACTTTTTTCATTAAAAATTCTTGATCTCCATTACATTTCAATTCCATCTAACTATGTTTCAAGCAAATCTCGATTTTTTCCAAAAATGATCGACATGCATCACTAGGTGGTGAAGAAGAACGGCATGAAGCGAGAGAAGGCAGAAGAGGAGGAGAGAATAAGAGGGTCTAGGTGCAATGGGAATTATGGGTGGATTATGTCGAGGGAGAGAGCGCCGTATTTGTGTGAGAATGACGAGAAAAGAAGTCAGGAGCTTATAGTGAGGAAGAGGTGTAGGTGCATGGAGGGTTTTAATAGGTTCTGGCTTCCTAGGGAGAAGGGAATGTGTGAATTATGCGGGAAGGGGTATGCAAGGGTGGAACACTAGCTGGAGGATTGCGGGAGAGTGAAAAGGAGTGAGATAAGCATGGAGGTATTACTGTATGAAAGAGAGGATGAAAGGGCGGTTGCATGGGTGAAGGGGGTTTCGGGTGAGATGGAGAAGAAGGGAAGTAAGAAGGGAGAGGAACAGATTGTAATGACGAGAAGGTTGTTTCATAAACTGGTATGACCGGAATTGGGCTGTGGAGCAGAGATGTGGAGATAAATGGGAAGTGATGAGATTTAGAGGTTACAAAAAATAAAAGGTGATGCCAGAGGTAGACTTGAGGATGCCTATATTGTATGGTGAGAGAAGAAGTTTGAAGGGATAAATGAAGTGCTAGAGCGAGAAAGATGGCATGGAAGCTTGAGGGGAATCTAAAGGAGGGAGGAAGTTAGTGAAAAAGTGTTTGGAAGAGGTAGAAGAAAGGAGAGGGAGGGCGATAGAATTGAAGAGACAAGTAAATACAATGAATATAAATATGTGTGATGATTGAGGAATTAAATAATAATAAATGGTGCAAGATAATAAAAAATCAAGGAGTACTAAATTGTTTAGGAAAGGGATGGAGAGAGAGAAGATGAACAAAAATAGCAATACTTAAATTGAGAATCAAGGCAAGGGAAGGTATATAAGCACCATGTATGGGAAGGATGTAGAAGAGGAATTGAAAATAAAGGAAGTGGATACAAGAATTGGATGAGGCTAAAGAAACAAATGAGATAGAATAAGCCGGAAAGATTGACTTACCACCCTCGTTTGGACGACCTCCTTGATTCCGGAGACCAGTTCCCCCAAGATCTCTTCCTCCCTCGGTCTAGGAACCATTTGAAGTCCCCCACTGCTCAGAGGACGGAAACTAAGTTTATTGGGCGGTGGCAGTGAGATCTGGTCCTGGGGCTGAGGAAGACCTTGACTCCCCAATGAGGAGTCCCTTGGCGGTTGCTCGGTCGGTGGACTCTGCAAGGTGTACTTGTTGAAGGTCACGCTTTTCGAGAGCTTCGAGTGCCTCGCTGCGTAGCCCTCTATCGTTGGGGCTCTCATTAATCTTCGAAATTCTGCGGTGGCCTTTTCCCTATCTGGAGTGCTGGTCGCTGAAGTCTCCGAGCTTTCGGTTCGACTTCCAGCTGATAACTTCTTGAGGATGCTTTTCAAGTTCCTCCGCTCCAAGGTTTCGTTCTCGGGTGAAAGCTGGTCTGTCGATGACAAAGATCGACGAGCCTGATTCAAAAGACACTTGGTTAATTTATGTTATACATTAATTTACTGGAAAAACTTATTTGCGGTCTACAAAAAAGTGTCTCGTAGCCTTTTTAATATAGTATTTAAAATCTTATTCTATCCTGCTCTGTCTTTTCCTATCCTATACTCTCCTATCCTATCACAGCATATCTTAACCAATGATATCCTATCCTATTTTTGACCTATCCTATCATATTATCCCCTCCTTCCCTTATCCTGATTCAATTGCCCTAACATCCCTTCACGGGAAAAAATGACGGCATAGGGACATTCGACCTAAACTATAGGGTTTTTACCCAGGGCTACGAAGTCCTAAAAAATGACTAAAAAGTTATCAAAGAAAAAGAAGTGACTAAAATTGACATACGTGAGTATGTGACAGCCCTATGCGCAGCCGCAGAAGCTAACGAAGACTTCTTTGCAGCTGCGAAAGCTAAATAAGACTTCTCACAGCCGCTGGAGCTAAAAAAGACTTCTGCGCAGCTGCAGAGGCCAAAGAAGACTTCTGCGCAGCCGAATAAGGCCACAATGACTTCTAAGCAGCCGCAGAAGCCTCAATCTACTTACCTTATTAAGTTTCGCGAGCCTTCTCGCATACTCGATCGCACAAGCCTCCGAGTGACTCCTCGTCAGATTTCCATCAAACTCAGCCTCAGCATTCTCCCCACAGTCAAGACTCGAACTCCTCACAGCTTTCTCCAACTCAGCCAGCTTTTGCCTCTCATTCAGAATCTTCAGCTTTTTAACGAATGGTAACCCACAATACTCAGGCGAAAGGTCATCTACCGAAGCATACATTTTCTCCTGTTGCCTGATGTGGGTCAGACTCTGCTTCAGCTGCATCCTCTTCGCTGGTGGACTCCTCTGGGGTGAAGCATCCTTCTTCAGAGAAGCATCCTTCAGCACATTCCAGGGTTTTCTGAAAGCACCGTTATCAGTCGAGGTGGTAGCTATCCTCTCAATTTCAATCCCATCAGACCCCGGAGATTGCCTCTGATCAAGTTCGTTCTCCTCGAGGATGGCTTTCGTCAAGAGAGGCTCTTTCGTCATCGGCTCTCTTTCACCAGGAGCCTCCAGATCACTTTTCGACTTCATCATCAAAATTCTCTGCAATAGTGGAAGATGTGGAGTTGTATGTTGGGTCTCGACAGAAACCTGGGTCAGTTCTGGGACCTGATGGGGCACCTCCATGAGGGTTTTTCTTTCTTCTCGGTCCTGCTTTTCCTTCAGGAGCCTCAGTCTTGAAAGGAGGGGAAGTCCGGCTCCAAGTGGTGAGATTGGAGGCTCGGACATGGTGGTGATTTCTTGACCATCGTCGACCTTGTGCTGTCTTCTGAGAGGGGGTCCTCGGGATGTTAAGGGCTGGAGTTCTAGACTCTCATCAGGTCGTGTGTTGCGTCGGCTTTTTCGAAGGACGTTTTTCAAGCCCTTGACGTCGCATTTGAGCTTGTCGACTATTCGTTTTCCGGTGCTGTTGTCGGAAGAGTCGTGACCTGGAGAGGAAGGTGTCCTGAATGCTCGGGCTACTCTCTGGGCTTCCATGAGGCGTTTTCTCCCGAGGTTTTGGAGGATGTCTTGAGCCTCCGGGTAGTCCTTCATGGCAGCGAGGACATCCTCTCTGGAGAGGCTGAACAACTCCGAGTAGCCAACCGAACGGACGTCAGCTGTACGTCTGTGGAATATTTAAAAATTTTCAATGCATTAGTCCAAATTTATACATATAAGATAAAATTTCATTTTTATTTTTGGTGAACGACCTCATCAATATTAGGCCGTCCCACAGTGAGCCAAATCTGCAATTGACTGTTCAAAAAAGTCTACAGCCTTTAGTTTTTATCCGATTTATAACATTCTTTCTTTAAATTGAAGATAAGGAAATTCGTGAGAGATTTCGTTTAAGACATTCACATTGATCAAAGAAGATAATAAAACAGTGTTGCAACTATATGAGAATAATTTCCAGTTAGTTAGAATAATTTAAAAAATTGTTATTGTGTTATAAACAAATTAATGAAGAAAAGTCATTTTTTGAGATTGGCAATGTTTAGCTCATTGAAATTAATAGATTTTTTTCATAAAATGTGAGAGAAATAAATGCTCCATTATCATTAATTGAGAGAAGATGCTTTTTGGTAATTTTTTAAACAATTTTTATAAACAAATTCACAGTTTGGCGATTTTTCAATGAATAGGCTCAATTTTTGTTTACGGAATCAACTAGGGATGTCTTTCCGATGACTCTTTGCTATGATACTTTGCAAATTGACAAAAATTATTCATTATTTAAATAATTTTTATAAACAAATTCACAGTTTGGCGATTTTTCAATGAATAGGCTCAATTTTTGTTTACGGAATCAACTAGGGATTTCTTTCCGATGACTCTTTCCTGTGATACTTTGCTAATTGACAAAAATTATTCATTATTTAAATAATTTTCATAAACAAATTCACACTTTGGCGATTTTTCAATCAATAGGCTCAATTTTTGTTTACGGAATCAACTAGGAATATTTTTCCGATGACTCTGTGCTATGATACTTTACAAATTGACAACGATTATTCATTGTTTGAACAATTTTTATAAAAAAATTCAAACTTTGGCGATTTTTCAATGAATAGGCTCAATTTTTGTTTACGGAATCAGCTAGGGATGTATTTCCGATGACTCTTTCCTGTGATACTTTGCTAATTGACAAAAACTATTCATTATTTAAACAATTTTTATAAACGCATTTACAGTTTGGCGATTTTTCAATGAATAGGCTCAATTTTTTTTACGGAATCAACTAGGAATGTTTTTCTGATGACTCTTTGCCATGATACTTTGCAAATTGACAACGATTATTCACTACTTAAACAATTTTTATAAACAAATTCAAAGTTTAGCGATTTTTCAGTGAATTGGCTCAATTTTTGTTTACGGAAACAACTAGGGATGTCTTTCCGAAGACTCTTTGCTATACTTTGCGAATTGACAAAAATTATTTATTATTTAAATAATTTTTATAAACAAATTCACAGTTTGGCGATTTTTCAATGAATAGACTCAATTTTTATTTACGAAATCAACTAGGAATGTCTTTCCGATGACTCTTAGCTATGATACTTTGCAAATTGACAAAAATTATTCATTATTTGAATCATTTTTATAAACAAATTCACAGTTTGGCGATTTTTCAATGAATAGGCTCAATTTTTATTTACGGAATCAACTAGGAATATTTTTCCGATGACTCTTTGCTATGATACTTTGCAAATTGACAACAATTATTCATTATTTAAATAATTTTTATAAACAAATTCAAAGTTTGGCGATTTTTCAATGAATAGTCTCAATTTTTGTTTAGGGAATCAACTACGGATGTCTTTACAATGACTCTTTGCTATGATAATTTGCATGTTGACAAAAATGATTCATTATTTAAATAATTTTTATAAACAAATTCACAGTTTGGCGATTTTTCAATGAATGACCTCATTTTTTGTTTAGGGAATCAACTAAGGATGTCTTTACAATGACTCTCTGCTATGATACTTTGTAAATCGACTACAATATTATTCATTATTTAAATAATTTCTATAAACAAATTCGGAGTTTCAATGAATTGTCTAAATTTTTGTTCACGGAATCAGCTAGGGATGTCTTTCCGATGACTCTTTGCTATGATACTTAGCAAACTGACAACAATTATTCAGTATTTAAACAATTGTTATAAACAAATTCACATTGCAACTATTTTTCAATGTATAGGCTAAACTTTTCTTGTGGAATTAAGTAAAACTTGTCGGCTTCTATTAGCAGCGCAGCGTAGACAAAAGACATTTGTTTATAACAATTTTTATAACAATTGTTTAAATAATGTATAACTGTTGTCAATTTGCTAAGTATCATAGCAAAAAGTAATCGGAAAGACATTCTTAGTTTATTCCGTATACAAAAATTGAAACCATTCATTGAAAAGTCGCGAAACTGTGAATTTGTTTATAAAAATTGTTTAAACAATTACCAAAAAACATCTATTCTCAATTAATGGTAATGGAACATTCATTTTTCTCACATTTTATAAAAAATGTATTAATTTCAATGAGCTAAACATTGTCAATCCCAAAAAATGACTTTTCTTCATTAATTTGTTTATAACACATTAACAATTTTTTTAAATTATTCTCACCAACTGGAAATTAATTCCATATAGTTGTAACACGGTTTTAAGATCTTCTTTGATCAATGTGAATGTCTTAAAAAAAATGGCACTTGGGAAAAGTTGAACAAAACAAAATTTCAACTTTGTTGTTAAATAACAAATTTTTAAACAATTCAAAAAAAATTTAATCGCACAAATCTTTTCAAAATTTAAAAAGCTTTTATTTAAAAAAAAAACGTTTCGGCTAAAAATTGATTTGTCCACGGGTACTTTTTTTGTCCCACTGTGTGGCGGTGCGAATTTGAAAAAGGCGACAGATTTAGCTAAAAATTATTAATCGAAGGTTTTTGGGGTCATCAATTACGAATTTGAAGTCAATATTTACAAATAAAAAATGGCGGGCCCAATATGACAACAAAATAAAAAAATGTCTTCAGATTTAGTTTCAGAATGGTTACCCCGGCCTTTTTGGGGTTGCTGATACCGAAACCACCCTAATAGCACGGAACGTTCCTGGGACGTTCCCGGAACGTTCCGCGGGAACCTTCGGAACGTTCCAGGAACGTTCCCGGAACGTGTAAAATGTCCGCCGCTTGGGAACGTTCCAGGAATGTTCCACTGGAACATTCCAAACATAAATTAACGTGATTGTTATTATTATCAATAAATATCGCGTAAACCATAAGTGATAGGTCAAAATCCATTTTTACCTATCTCTTACGGTTTACGAGATAATTGTTGTTAAAAATAACAATAATGGAAAGTTCCCCTCAGGTCCCAGTGGAACGTTCCAGGAACGTTCCCGGAACGTTCCGTGCTGTTAGGGCAAGGTCTAAATTTAAAGTTTAGGTATCAGGTTTGTGAAGAGATAAATTTATCATTGCCCGCCCCCCTCCCCAAAGTGCGTCAAAATTAAAAGAAATTGAGTGCAAATTATTTCTTCAACATTATTAAATATTCTAAGATTATATGATAAAGTTTGATGAATATTTCTGGAATATTTTGAGAAACGACTCACTTATTCAGCCCATCGAGGTTGAGAATACCGATTTCTCCAAAGAAGTCTCCAGCCTTCATAGTTGTGAGAACTCTGCCAGTCTCGCTGATTACCTCCAATATTCCGTCTGCTATTATAAACATTTCTCGAGCTACCTCGCCTTTGCGACATATCGAGTCGCCTGGGGTGAAAATATAGGCTTTCATCTTCAGGACGAGGTCATGCAAGAATTCCGGCTGGCATTCCTAAAATAGATAAATTCACGTTTTTAAATATTTTTCATCGAAATTAATATCATTATTTTTTCTAACAAATAATTTCAGTCTCTGTCACGATATTCCATTTGGAGATACAGGGTTTGTATAAAAAGTATCGAGAAAAGTTTCGGAAAAATAGATTCATTTCAGATATTGCTACCAAACCTTAAAATTCTTCAAAGTACATCACTTGAGCGTCAACACACTTTTGCCAGCGTCTTTTCTACGATCCGAAGGCTCCCTGATAGGCGGATTCCAGAAGGTCCTTAAGGGTTCGCGTGCAAGCTTTTTTGACAGCATTTAGGATCCCATGGTGGTGTCTTTTGAGGGAGGATTTCACTTTTGGGAATAAAAAAAAGTCTGCTGGGGCCAAGTCGGGACTGTAAGGGGTTTGGGAATCGTCGCGATGCCCTCTTGTGTTAGGTAGTCGGTCAACTTCGAGTCCCGACTTGGCCCAACCAAACTTTTTTCTATTCCCAAAAATAAAATCCTCACTCAAAGGACACCACCATTGGACCCCAAGTTCCGGCGAAGAAGCTTGCACGGGTACCCTTAAGGACCTTCCAGAATCCGCCTATGAGGGAGCCTTCGAGTCGTGGAAAAGCCGCTCGCAAAAGTGTGTCGACGCTCAAGGGATGTACTTTAAAGAATTTTAGGGTTTTGTAGCAATATCTAAATTCAATATATTTTTCTGTAACTTTTCCCGATACTTTTTATACAAACCCTGTATTAAGGTGCTTCTAAAGAGTAGGTTTTTAGAATAATACAAAATACGGCGACAAGAATGAATTGTTTAATGTAATATTTTCACCGCATAACCTAAAGGCTCATATATATGACCCTTTTTTCGAAAAATGGTCTTGTTTTTTTTTTGTTAATTGAAACACACTTTGAAACGGTGAGCGCCTGTTTTTGGTTCATCATGGGTACACTCCCAGTGGCGCATTGTCCGTTTCCAGGCGCAGAAAATTCAGCATATTTTCAATTAACAAAAAAAACAAGAACACGATCATTTTTCGAAAAAGGGCTCTAGTCATGCACACGCATAAGCCTTTAGATTATGTGGTAAAAATATTACATCAAAAAATTCATCCTTGTAGCCGTATTTTTTATTATTTTAAATACCTACTCGTTTGAAGCACCTTAATGTGAAGTACCTCTGAAATACTTCAAAGGAGTAATTTCTTGGATATTAGGAAAAAGAATCATAGTTTAAAAAAATTAATTTTTCTTCTGGAAGAAAATAAATCCAGAGTATTTTTTTGTTCAAAAAATTTTTAACGTCTTTTCAATTCATTTTCTTGGATTGTTGCTTCCGGTTAAGAGATAACTGAAAAGTTCAAATAACTCGATTTTTAAAGCACAAAAATTCCTACAAAACGATCCTGACCCTTTGCAGCTGATATTTTACAAGAAATTAATTTGTTAATTAAGGCCATGTGATGAGTGGGTCACGTGACAAGATTCCTACCTTACCGGCACTTTTTTCTTTCCTAACTTATTTCACATGAAGCGCCACATTGAGTTGAAAATTTAAAATACTAAATAAGAAGCACTAAAATAGGTGGGTTTCGTCCTGCACTTTTATAATTATGAAAAAAGTTTTTTTTTAAAATAATTTTTTGTTGTTGCTTTTTTCATGATTATTAAAATTTAGGACCAGAACCACCTTTTTTAGTGCTTCTTATTTATTATCCCAAATTTTTTTCTTGATGTGGCTATTCGTGTGAAAATTAGTTAGGAAATAAAAAAAGTGTCGGTAAGGTAGGAATCCAGGCACGTGACCCACTCGTCGCATGGCCTTAAGGGCAGCTTTTTCGAAGAAGCATGCGTTTTAATGAATGTTAATTGTTTTAAAAAGTACTTCGATCAGATTTCTCCCATAAAAACTGTATTCAGGAAGATTTTTTCTTGAACTCGAAATAAAAAAACATTCACATTTTTAATAACAAACTGTTGTAAACAATAATTTTTTTTTTATACTTACAATTGTCGGAAAAATCTGAAACAATTTGTTTATAACGGTTTGATGGGGGGATAATTTTTATGAAAAACAATCTTACTTTTAAATTGATTAAACGAAAGTTGCTTAAATAATTTGTTTAAACAAGTGAATAATCAGATAAAAAAATATTGTTTATAACAATTTTTTACTAAAAATGTAAAGAAAGTTTATATCTAAAAATTAGTTTTCCTTAACGAACAACTATCTCCTAAATGATTCGCAAAATAAATTTTTCATAGAATTTGTTTTTGGAATAGCATTATAATAAAAAATCATTCACCCCGCCCCATTCCGCCATTTTTAGAATTCAAACTCCGGGATATTTTTTTTAAATACCTTCAACGTTTCTTTTTTTTCAGAACCTCAAAATTATTGAATGTCTCGAAAAATCCTTGGAATATTTTTAAATACCCAACAATATATTTCCAATCTTTTGAAGACTTCGGAAATCCCTTGAATTTTTTCAAGTTTTTGCAAATTCCTTAAAACCCTTGAAAATACCCTACAATGTTTTGAAACCCCTTCAATTTATGGAAATGTATTGAAAATTCCTCGGAATCTTTAAAAATACCCTAAATTTTTTTGAAGCTTTTAAAAATTCCTTGGCGCCTTTAAAAATACCCTAAAATGTTTTGAAATCTATTGAAAATTCCTCGGAATCTTTAAAAATAACCTAAATTTTTTTGAAAATTCCTTGGCGCCTTCAAAAATACTCTAAAATGTTTTGAAATCTCTTCAATTTATTGAAATCTATTGAAAAATCATTGGAATTTCTTTAACTGCCTAAAATATTCGAAACCTTTTGAAATCCCTTCAATTTCTGAAATTCTATTGAAAATTCCTCAGGATATTTAAATACCCTAAAATTTCTCAAATACTTTAAGGAATTTTGAAATCCCTTTAAATTTTTTTAAAGTTTTTGAAAATTCCTTGAATCCCTTGAAAATACCGTAAAATGTTTTGAAATCCCTTCAATTTATTGAAAACTCCTTAGAATCTTTAAAAATACCCTAAATTTTTTTGAAGTATTTTAAAATTCCTTGGCGCCTTTAAAATGCCCTAAAATGTTTTGAAATCTCTTCAATTTATTGAAATCTATTGAAAATTCCTCGGAATCTTTAAAAATACCCTAATTTTTTTTAGCTTTAGAAAATTCCTTAGCGCCTTTAAAAATACCCTAAAATGTTTTGAAATCTCTTTAATTTACTAAAATCTATTGAAAAATCCTTGGAATTACTTTAACTGCCTGAAATCTTTGAAACCTTTTGAAATCCCTTCAATGTCTGAAAATCTATGGAAAATTCCTCAGAATCTTTAAAAATACCCTAAAATAATTCAAATCTTTTGAAATCCTTTGAAATTTTTTGAAAATTCTGTGGCACCTTTAAAAATACCCTTACATGTTTTAAAATCCCTTCAAATTGTGAAAATCTATTGAAAATTCCTGGAAATTTTTAAAAATACCCTAAAATGTTTTGAAATCTGTCCAATTTATTGAAATCTATTGAAAATTCCCTAGAATCTTTTAGACCATCTAAAATGTTTAAAATCTTTTGAAATCCCTTCAATTTGTGAAAATCTATTGAAAATTCCTCAGGTTCTTTAAAAATACCCTAAAATATTTCAAATCCTTTGAAGGCTTTTAAAATTCTTTGAATTTTTTTTAAGATTTCGGAAATTCCTCGGAATCTTTAAAAATACCCTAAAATATTTTAAATCCATTGAAATCTCTTCAATTTATTCAAATATATTGTAAATTCATAGAAATCTTTTGAAATACCCTAACATTTTTCAAATCCTTTAAAACCCTTTCAATTTATAGAAATCTCTTGAAAATTCCTTGGAATCTTTGGAAATACCCTAAAATATTTCATAGGCTTTAAAATTCTTTTAATTTATTGAAATCTATTGGAAATTTCTCGGAATCTTTAAAAATACCCTAAAATACTTCAAATCCTTTGAAGTCTTTTGAAATCCCTTGAAATTTTTTGGAGATTTTGGAAATTCCTTGGAAGCTTCAGAAATACCCTAAAATGTTTTGAAATCTCTTCAATTTAATAAAATCTATTGAAAATCCCTTAACATCTTATGAAAACCCTAAAATCTTTGAAATCTTTTGAAATTCCTTCAATTTGTGAAAATCTATTGAAAATTCCTCGGAATTTTGTGAAATACCCCAAAATATTTCAGATCCTTTGAAGACTTTTAAAATCCCTAGAATTTTTTCTGAAGCTTTTGGAAATTCCTTGATAGTTTTGAAAATACCCAAAATGTTTTGAAATCTCTTCAATTTATTAAATTCTATTGAAAATTCCTAGAAATCTTTGAAAATACCCTAAAATGGTTTGAAATCTCTTCAATTTATTGAAATCTATTGAAAATTCCCTAAAATCTTTTAGACCACCTAAAATCTTTAAAATCTTTTGAAATCCCGTCAATTTGTGAAAATCTATTGAAAATTCCTCAGAATCTTCCAAAATACCCTGAAATACTATAAATCCTCTGAAGTCTTTTGAAATCCCTTGAAATTTTTTGAAAATTCCTCGGAACCTTCAGAAATACCCTAAAATATTTTGAAATCTCTTCAATTTATTAAAATCTATTGAAAATCCCTTAAAATCTTATGAAAACCCTAAAATCTTTGAAATCTTTTGAAATCCCTTCAATTTGTGAAAATCTATTAAAAATTCCTCAGAATCTTTAAAAATACCCTAGAATATTTCACATCCTTTAAAATTCTTTTAATTTATTAAAATCTATTATAAATTCTTCGGATTCTTTAAAAATACCCTAAAATACTTTAAATCCATTGAAATCTCTTCAATTTATTCAAATATATTGTAAATTCATAGAAATCTTTTGAAATACCCTAACATTTTTCAAATCCTTTAAAACCCTTTCAATTCATAGAAATCTCTTGAAAATTCCTTGGAATCTTTGGAAATACCCTAAAATATTTCATAGGCTTTAGAATTCTTTTAATTTATTGAAATCTATTGGAAATTTCTCGGAATCTTTAAAAATACCCTAAAATACTTCAAATCCTTTGAAGTCTTTTCAAATCCCTTGAAATTTTTTGAAGATTTTGGAAATTCCTTGGAAGCTTCAGAAATACCCTAAAATGTTTTGAAATCTCTTCAATTTATTAAAATCTATTGAAAATCCCTTAAAATCTTATGAAAACCCTAAAATCTTTGAAATCTTTTGAAATCCCTGCAATTTGTGAAAATCTATTGAAAATTCCTCGAAATCATTAAAAATACCCTAAAATGTTTTCAAATCTCTTCAATTTATTGAAATCTATTAAAAATTCCCTAGTATGTTTTAGGCAACCTAAAATCTTTGAAATCTTTTGAAATTCCTTAAATTTGTGAAAATTCCTCGGAATCTTTAAAAATACCCTAAAATATTTTTAATCCCTTGAAGGCTTTTAAAATCCCTTGAAATTTTTTTAAGCTTTTGGAAATTCCTTCAATTTATTCAAATCTTCTAAAAATTCCTTGGAATTTTTAGAAATATTCCAAAATATTTTACATCCTTTCAAATCCTTTTAATTCACTGAAATCTATTGGAAATTGCTCGGATTCTTTTAAAATACCCTAAAATATTTAAAATCCTTTGAAAATCCTTCAATTTATTCAAATATATTTAAAAAATTTTGGAATATTTTAAAATACCTTACAATATTTCAAATCCTTTGAAACCCTTTTAATTAATTGAAATCTATTCAAAATTCCTTGAAATATTCAAAAATACTCTAAAATATTTCACATTACTTAAAATTCTTCTAATTAATTCAAAGCTGTTGGCAGTTTCTCGGATTCTTTAAAATATCCTAAAATATTTCACATCCTTAAAAATCCTTTCAATTTATTGAAATCTGTTGAAAATTCTTCGGATTCATTTAAAATACCCTGAAAATACCCTATTGAAAAATCCTTGAAATAATGGCAAATACCCTAAAATATTTCACATCCTTCAAAATACTTTCAATTAAAATCTATTGAAAATTTCTAATGATCTTTTAAAAACCCTTAAAATCTTTGAGATCCTTTGAAACCCCTTCAATTTATTGAAACCCATTGAAACTTCATTGAAATATTTGAAAATACCCCAAAAATATTTTGCATACTTTTAAATCTTTTTAGTGTATTTGAATTCTTTTAAAACATTCTAAAATATTTCAAATCCTTTGAAATCCGATAAATGTATTCAAATATAATGAAAATTCCTTAGAATCTTAAAAAAACCCTAAAATGTTTGAAGTCCTAAAAAATTCTTTGAAATATTTTAAATACTTTGAAAATTTTCAAATCTCTTGAAAATTCCTTGGAGTTCTTAAAAATACCTTAAGATCTTCGAAATCCTTTAAAATCTCTTCACATTGTTGAAATATATTGAAAATTCTTTGCAATCGTTTCAAAAATCCTGAACTCTTCAAATAATTTAAATCTTTGAAAATATCTTGAAATATTTGAAAATCTCTTCATCTCTTTGAAATTCATCGAAATATTATAAAATACTGTGAAATTACATAAAATATGATTATGTTCCTCAAAATCCCTTGAAATATTTAATGTCCTATCAAATCATTTAAGATTCTGAAAAATTTCTTAAAATTATTGAAATCCTCGGAAATATTTTTATTTATTTTTATTTATTTTGTCCATTGAAATTCTTTTAAAACCCTTGAAAATATTTGTAAATGTTGCAAATTTTCTGAAGTCCCTTGAAGTCTTTTAAAATATCCTAAAATCTTGTAAATCCAATATGCAATCCTTCCAATTTTTGATCGATAAGTCGATTTTTACTATTTCATAAAATAGTGGTCCTAAGCCGGCACCCGCTGGTCCTGAGTCGGCACATAATTTTTTTCACTCAAATGCAAGAAAAGGGGCAGGTTATGTAAGTTCTAGGAGGAAATGGACAAGCTTAAAACATTTACAACGAAAGAACCATGTAGAATATTGTCAAACTTTATCTATAAGATGGAAACATTTCTTCGTTACAGTAGCCTGCAAACATGCAGTCAAAACACAACCAAACTGAAAGAAAATCAACAAGAGACAAGTGACATGGAATTGAAACACAACAAAATAAAATAACCCACAGATATCAATAGAAGCAACAACAAAAAGTGCCGACTCAGGACAACCTGTTTGGTGCCAACTCAGGACCACTACGAATGTTCACACATTTCATGCTATTACGCACACGAAACAAATCCGAAGGAAAAATCGACTTCATAAGGCGGAAGAACACAGAAACCAACGCATTTAATCGATTGAATACGACAAAATGGTTAAGCCGACACGCGCGCCATCTCTGAGAAACGCGAGGGTGCCGGCTTAACCCACAGTGCCGACTTAGGACCACTCTCCCCTACAGATGTTTAAATTGTAGAAACTTGTACTTCATTCTTAATTTTTTTACTTTTCTACCAGAAAATACAAGAAAAAATTAGCTAATTGTATTTAACTGTATTTTTTTGTAAAATTTTGTACATTTTTTATAAAAATTTACATGTTTCAACAAAAAATCACAGTTGTAGAAATGTTGTACTTTCTTGTAAAAATGTTTCCAACCAGGGATCATGGAATATTTCCAGTTTATTCCAAGTGAATTTCCAGATATGAAAGTGTACAAATGCATTTCCTTTTAATATTTCTCAAATATCAAAGCCACCCGGTGCATGATGGGCTTATATGAGATGAACTTATTCGAACGTCTATATATATAGAAGAATACAGGTCAGGGCAAGTTGCATTGTAGGGTTGGTTCAATGGACCTTATTTTTCTCTCAAAAGATACTTTGCACAAATGTAGGTCAGTGGTACCTTATTAGACCTACCAATGGGATGCATCCAATAATGAAATTCTCACGATGGAAAAGATTCGCAGATTGCCATTGAGATCCCTAATTAGTACTTCATCCCCTGGTGTACTTGAATAATAATTTCAACAGAAAATTATTAAACTAGCTGTGAATTCGATCTCGAGTTTTTCAACTTGGTTTGTATTTATAATTATACGGTGCTCATTTCACAAGCACTTTGCTTCCGGTTAGAAAATGTATTTGCTTCCACATAGAGGAAGCATTAGTTATTTTTTGCAATAATAGACTAACCAGTCTTCATTTTGATCAATTTAAAAATATAAATTTACAAAAAATATAAAATTACAAAATAATACAAACAATTTTTTAAATGCAAAGACAAATCAGACAAATCAAATTTTGTATTCGGAATGATAATTTTTTGAGCTGGAAAAGGGAAGGGAAAAGTTCTGACAGACCCTATCCCTTTTCCAGCTTTATGCTTTCTTTACAAAAATTGTCAGAATTATTTTATTTGAAAATTTATGATCAAGAAGTATTTTCTATGCATGCATCAACTTTGAATTATGTCGATGAAAAAAGTTTTTCTGTTTGAAACGGATGATTCAAATATTATAAATGAGCATAACTTCCTTAATCTTCAATAAAGGATATTAATATTATACATCAATCGATTTGCCTCGAATCAAGGAATCTTTTCCGTTCTTGCATCAACGTTAAATTATGAGAATGAGAAAATTTTTACTTTAAAAGCACATTTTCAAAATATATAAATTACCATAACTTCCCTACTGTTTAATAAAATGTATTAATGTTATAGGTCAATCAATTCGTCTTTACCCGAGGAATCTTTCATATTCTTGCATCAACTTTGAATTATGTCGAAGAAAAAAGTTTCACTGTAAAAAACCGCATTTTTAAATATTATGCATTACTATAGCTTCCTTACTCTTCGGTAAAATGTATTAATATTGGAGGTAAATCGATTCCTCTCGAATCAAGACATCTTTTCTGTTCTTGCATCAACTTTGAATTATGTTAATGAAAAAATTTGTACTAGAAAAGCTAATTTTCAAAATATATAAATGCCCATAACTTCCCTATTCTTTAATAGAATGTATTAATATTGCAGGCCAATCGATTGGCCTCGAACCAAAGAATCTTTTATAATCTTGCATCAACTTTGAATTATGTTGAAGAAAAAAGTTTTACTATAAAAATGCGTATTTTCAAATATTATGCATTACCATAGCTTCCTCACTCTTCAATAAAATGTATTAATATTATAGGTCAATCGATTCGTCTTGACTCAACACAACTTTTCTATTCTCGCATCAACTTTAAATTATGTGAATGAGAAAATTTTAACTATAAAAATCGATTTAAAAAATATGTAAAATACGATAACTTCCCTACTCTTTCATAAAATGTATAAATATTGTAGGTCAATCGATTCGTCTCGAACCAAGGAATCTTTTATATTCTTGCATCAACTTTGAATAACGTTGAAGGAAAAAGTTTTACTATAAAAAACCGTATTTTCAAATATTATGCATTACTACAACTTCCTTTCTCTTCAATAAAATGTATAAATGTTATAGGTCAATCGATTCGTCTCGAATCAAGACATCTTTCATATTCTTGCATCAACTTTGAATTATGCTAATGAAAAAAGTTTTACTATAAATAACCGATTTTCAGAATATATAAATTACCATAACTTCCCTACTCTTCAATAAAATGTATTAATATTGCAGCTCAATCGATTTTTTCTCGAACCAGGGAATCTTTTACATTCTTGCATCAAGTTTGAATTATGTCGAAGAAAAAAGTTTTACTATAAAAAACCGTATTTTCAAATATTATGCATTACTATAGCTTCCTTACTCTTCAATAAAATATATCAATATTGTAGGTCAATCTATTCGTCTCGAATCAAGACATCTTTTCTGTTCTTGCATCAACTTTGAATTATGTTAATAAAAAAAGTTTTACTATAAAAAACAGATTTTCAAAATATATAAATTACCATAACTTCCTTACTCTTCAATGAAATGTATCAATGTTATAGGTCAATCGATTGATCTTAAATCAACACAACTTTTCTATTCTCGCATCAACTTCAAGTTATGAGAATGAGAAAATTTTTACTATAAAAATCGATTTAAAAAATATATAAAATACGATAACTTCCCTACTCTTTCATAAAATATATTAATATTGTAGGTCAATCGATTCCTCTTGAACCAAGAAAACTTTTATATTCTTGCATCAACTTTGAATAACGTTGAAGAAAAAAGTTTCAGTATAAAAAACCGTATTTTCAAATATCATGAATTACCATAACTTCCTTTCTCTTGAATCAAATGTATACATATTATAGGTCAATCGAATCGCCTCGAATCAAGACATCTTTTATATTCTTTGCATCAGCTTTGAATTAGGTTAATGAAAAAAGTTTTACTTCGAAAAACAGATTTTCAAAATATATAAATTACCATAACTTCCCTACTATCTAACAAAATATATTAACATTAGAGGTCAATCGATTCTTCTCGAACAAAGAAATCTTTTATATCCTTGCATCAACTTTGAATTATGCTAATGAAAAAAGTTTTACTATAAAAAACAGATTTTTAAAATATATAACTTACCATAACTTCCCTACTATTCAACAAACTATATTAATATTATAAGTCAATCGGTTCGTCTCGAACTAACCAATGTTTTGTATATGAGCATCAACTTTGAATTATGTCGAAGAAAAAAGTTTCACTGTAAAAACCCGTATTTTCAAATATTATGCATTACCATAGCTTCCTTAATCTTTAATAAAATGTATTAATATTATAGGTCCATCGGTTCATCTTGAATCAACACAACTTTTCTATTCTCGCATCAACTTTAAATTATGTGAATGAGAAAATTTTTACTTTAAAAGCAGATTTTCAAAATATATAAATTGCCATAACTTCCATACTGTTTAATAAAATGTATTAATGTTATAGGTCAATCAATTTGTCTTGAACCAAGGAATCTTTGATATTCTTGCATCAACGTTGAATTATGTCGAAGAAAAAAATTTCACTGTAAAAAACCGTATTTTTAAATATTATGCATTACTATAGCTTCCTTACTCTTCAATAAAATGTATCAATATTGTAAATCAATCGATTCGTCTCGAATCAAGACATCTTTTCTGTTCTTGCATCAACTTTGAATTATGTTAATAAAAAAAGTTTTACTATAAAAAACAGATTTTCAAAATATATAAATTACCATAACTTCCTTACTCTTCAATGAAATGTATCAATGTTATAGGTCAATCGATTTATCTTGAATCAACACAACTTTTCTATTCTTGCATCAACTTTAAATTATGAGAATGAGAAAGTTTTTACTATAAAAATCGATTTAAAAAATATATAAAATACGATAACTTCCCTACTCTTTCATAAAATGTATTAATATTGTAGGTCAATCAATTCGTCTCGAACCAAGGAATGTTTTATGTTCTTACATCAACTTTGAATTATGTCGAAAAAAAAAGTTTCACTGTAAAAAACCGATTTTTAAAATATTATGCATTACCATAGCTTCCTCAATCTTTAATAAAATGTATTAATATTGTAGGTCCATTGATTCATCTTGAATCAACATAACTTTTCTATTCTCGCATCAACTTTAAATTATGAGAATGAGAAAATTTTTACTTCAAAAGCAGATTTTCAAAATATATAAATTACCATAACTTCTCTACTGTTTATTAAAATATATTAATGTTATAGGTCAATCAATTCGTCTTGAACCAAGGAATCTTTTATATTCTTGCATCCACAACTTCCTTACTCTTCAATAAAATGTATAAATGTTATAGGTCAATCGATTCATCTCGAATCAAGACATCTTTTCTGTTCTTGCATCAACTTTGAATTATGTTAATGAAAAAAGTTTTACTATAAAAAACAGATTTTCAAAATATATAAATTACCATAACTTCCCTAATATTTAATAAAATGTATTAATATTGTAGGCCAATCGATTGGTCTCGAACCAAAGAATCTTTTATATGCTTGCATCAACTTTGAATTATGTTGAAGAAAAAACTTTTACTGTAAAAAAACGTGTTTACAAATATTATGCATTACTATAGCTTCCTTACTCTTCAGTAAAATGTATTAATATTGTAGGTCAATCGATTCGTCTTGAACCAACACAAATTTTTCTATTCTCGCATCAACTTTGAACTATGAGAATGAGAAAATTTTTACCATGAAGATCGATTTAAAAAATATATAAAATACGATAACCTCCCCACTCTTTAATAAAATGTATTAATATTGTGGGTCAATTGATTTGTGTCGAACCAAGGAATCTTTTATATTCTTGCATCAACTTTGAATTATTTCGAAGAAAAATGTTTTACTATAAAAAACCGTATTTTCAAATATTATGCATTACCATAGCTTCCTCACTCTTCAATAAAATGTATTAATATTATAGGTCAATCGATTCGTCTTGAATCAACAAAACTTTTCTATTCTCGCATCAACTTTAAATTATGAGAATGAGAAAATTTTTACTATAAAAAAACAGATTTTGAAAACATATAAATTACCATAACTTCCCTGCTATTTAATAACATATATTAATATTATAGGTCAATCGATTCATCCCGAACCAAGGAATCTTTGATGTTTTTGCAACAACTTTGAATTATGCTAATGGAAGAAGTTTTACTACAAAAAAAAAACCGATTTTTAAAATATTATTGAGTGCTGAAAAAAAATGCAATAAATATTTTTCGAAATCCTGCAGTCAGTTATCTGTTTTACCGTTTTTACGTTATCGTGTTTACAAAAAAAGTGTGACACACACATACACACACATCCACACATACACACATCCACACACACACATCCGGATAATTGCTTAGAACATTGTATTAGACATTTTTAAATTGAGGAAGGTATAATTGAATTAATTAAAATTTTTTGGAAAATGTTACCATTATAAAGCTTTCTCTATGAGGAAGCAAACATTAATCTTTTTGACATGAAGATTAAACTATTTCTTTAAAAATTCATATTTTTTCGTAAATTTAACTATTTTATTGAAAATTCGTCCCTCTGGATTGAAAATTCTTCTTTTTTGGCAAAAAAGTTCTTCGTTAAAACTTCATCTTTCTTGGTTGAAAATTTAACTGCCTTAAAAAAAATTGTCTTTTTGGCTTAAAGATGCAACTATTTGTTTAAAAAGTCATGTTTTTTTTCTGGATTGAAAATTCATCTTTTTTCTTTTTTCTGTTTGAAACAGATGATTCAAATATTATAAATGTGCATAACTTCCTTAATCTTCAATGAAATGTATTAATAATGTAGGTCAATCGATTCGTCTCGAATCAAGACATCTTTTCTGTTCTTGCATCAACTTTAAATTATGTTAATGAAAAAAGTTTTACTATAAAAAATAGATTTTCAAAATATATAAATTACCATAACTTCCTTACCATTCAATAAAATGTATTAATATTCTAGGTCAATCGATTCGTTTCGAACCAAGGAATCTTTCATATCCTTGCATCAACTTTGAATTATGCTAATGGAAAAAGTTTTACAATAAAAAACCCGATTTTTAAAATATTATTTAGTGCTAAAAAATGCAATAAATATTTTTCGAAATCCTTCAGTCAGTTTCAAGATCCACACACAGACACACACACATCCGGACAATTGCTTAGAACATTGTATTAGACATTTTTAAATTGAGGAAGGTTTAATTAAATGAATTTAAAATTTTTGAAAAATGTAACCATTACAAAGCTTCCTCTATGAGGAAGCAAAAAATTAATAAATACCAGAAATTTCCTTATCTAGGTCAATCAAAATCTCTGGGAGAATTGTCGTAGTCAGAATATCAATTTCCAATTTGAATCGTTCATTATAAATCCAGTCATGAGAAGCTTTCCAAGCTGTAGTCAACAATGTGAATTAATTTACCGCTTGTAATGCTGCAATTGAGAGTTACTCCACTCACGTTCCTTTATTGATGAAACTGAGAGGCTTTACGTGTATTCAAATTAATGAAAACTATGTCAAAGGAATAATCCAAAATTTATTTTGATATACTTTTATTATTGTTTTAAATAAAGAATAAATAAACGAGACTGCACAGATGATGAATTTAAAAAAAAAATTTGAATCTTATACCAAAAGAGATTAATTTTCAACAAAATTAGACGAATTTTCAGCAAACTGCATGAATTTTCCAACAAGCAGTTTACTTTTCAACCAAAAAGTTAAATTTTCAGTTAAAAAAATTAATTTTTTTCCAAAAAAAGATGAATTTTCAACCAAGTAGTTACATTTTCAACTAAAATTATAAATTTTGAAAAAAATGAATTTTTAACAAAGAAGTTCAACTTTGAACTAAATAGTTGAATTCTCAACCGAACAAGACGTATTCTCAACAAAAAATTAATAGCTGATATCCCCGCAAAAAAAAATCCAACATAATTTAACCAAAAGAGATGAATTTTCAAACCAAAAGAAAAATTTTTAGCAAAGAAAAATTTTTCTGCAAAAAAAAATCTTAAATACATTTTTCAACTCTTAAGCCAAAAATACAAATTTGCTACTGAACAGTCTAATTTTTAACCAAATGGATGAATTTTCAACTAAAAGAAGGAATTTTCAAAAAACAAAATGAATTTTTAATACAGAAATTGAATTTTGAATCAAGTTCTTACATTTTCAACCAAAAAAGTCGAATTTTCAACAAAATAGTCAAATACTTAAGCAAACCTGATTAATTATCAACAAAAGATTAGAATTTTCAAATAAAAAAAAATGAATTTTTATTCTAAAACGAAATAGATTGAATTTCAGTTAAAAAAATTAATTAAAAAAAAGTATTTTTCAACAAAATAGTTATATTTTCAAACAAAAAGATAACGTTTCGACTAAAATTGTAAATCTTCAACTAAAAAAAATGTCCTTTGCAACTTCGTTCAACTATTAAACAAATAGTTTAATTTTCAACAAAAAAAGATGAATTTTTAACTGAGATTATTAATTGTTTATAAAAAAATAGAAATTTGTAACCAAATAATTGAATTTGCAACTAAATGGTTGAATTTTCGACCAGAATAAATGATCTTTCAACAAAATAGATGAATTTTCAAGCAAAAAATATAAATTTGAAACTAAAAATGGAATACCTTAATTTTTAGTAAAAAAAATGAATGAAAAAAAAAAGTTAAATCCTCAACCAAAAGCAGATTGATATTATCAACCAAATAGTTGAATTTTCAACAAAAAGATCAATTTTCAACTAAAACTATAAATTTTCCACCAAAAAAATAACAATTTTCAACTAAATAATTGTATTTTTAACAAATTGGTTGAATTTTCAATAAAATAGTTAAATTTTCAATAAAGTACATGTATTTTCAAATACATACCAATCATGAACAAAATAGTTGAATCCTCAAAATAAGAAAATTAATTTTCAACATAAACAGTTGAATTTTCAACCAAAACGATAAATTTTCAACAAAAAAGATAAATTTTGAACCAAGGCTATTAATTTTCTACCAAAAAAGATAAATTTTTAACCAAATTATTGAATTTTTAACCGAATAGTTGAATTTTTGACCAATATAGTTGAATTTTCAACAAAATGGATGAATTTTTAACGAAAAAGATAAATTTTTAACCAAGACTATTAATTTTCTCAACCAAAAAAGAATTTTCAACTAAATAGTTGGATACTCAAACAAAACAGATTAATTGGCAACCAATTAGTTTAAATTTCAACCAAAAAAGATGAAAATTCTACCAAAAAAATGAAGTTTCAAAACAAGAAAAATTTGTCAGTAAAAAAAAATTGCAACAAATTGTAAAATTTTAAAGCCAAAAAGACGAATTTTCTATAAAACTCTTGAATTTTCAACAAAAAATGGAATAGTTAAATTTTCGGTTAGAAAAAATTAATTTGCAACAAAAAAATCAATTTTTAACAAAATAGTTAAATCCTCAACCAAAGCGATGCATTTTCAATCAAAAAGTTGAATTTTTAATAAAAAAATAAATTTTCAACCAAGAAGATTAATTTTCTACCAAAAAAAAAAAAAGAAAAATATGCAACGCAGTTAAATTTTTGAGCCGATAATAAGAATTTTCAAGAAAAAAGTTAATTTTGAACCGAAAAGTCCAATAAGGGAAAGAGTGCGAAAAACTTTATTCTAAAAAAAACCGATTTTTTTTTTAACATACAGTCCCTAAGCTTGTTTCATTTGATGAAAAATTAAATGTTACTTCCCCTTCCCTACTAACCCTAATTTTTAATTATTCCTTCTACTTTCCCTCCCCTTATTTCCCCTACTTCCCTTCATCTAATTTCCCCCCGATTTCCCTTACTTCCCTCCCTAATTTCCCCTAATCACCCCTTTCTTTTCCTAGTTTCCCTGCACTAATTTCCCCTTGATTCCCCTACTTTTGCTTTTCTCATCTTTACTCACTACCCCTACTTTCTGTTCCCCCACTTGCCTTCCCTTAATTTCCCCTCAATTTCCATACTTTCCCTCCCATCATTCCCCCGACTTTTCTTCCTCTCATTCCCGCTCACTTTCTCTATTTTCCTCCCCTCATTTCCTCTTAGTTCCTTTACTTTCCCTAACTTTCCCGTCTTCCCCTCCCTTCATTTCCTCTTACTTCTTGTACTTTCCCTCCCCTTATTTCCCCAAATTGTTCCTCCTTTCATTTCCGATCATTTCTACTTTCCCTCCCCTGATTTCCTCTTACTTTCCCTACTTTCCCTCACTTTCCCTACTTCTCCTTCCTTTATTTCCCCTCACTTCTGGGACATTCCCTCTCCTCAT
>CAKNYM010042212.1:6824-28315 GCA_932195095.1 Andricus curvator | reverse complement strand
CCTTTTACCTTTCTCCATACTTTTTCCCCTTTCTTATTTTCTACCCTCCCTATTTTCCGTTTCCTCTTATTTCCCCTTTTCCCGTTTCTCCTTCCCATTTTTCTTTCCATATACTTGTTTCTCTTTCCTTCTTTTCTTCCCTTCCTATTTTCCTTTTTCTCTCATTTCCCCCTTTACATATTTCCCCTTTCCCATTTTCCTTTTACATATTTCCCCCTTTCTCTTTCCCTTTGCCTTTCTCTTCCCTTTCCCTTTTCCCCTTTTTATATTCCCCATTCGCCCTTTTTCCCCCTTTCCCCTTTCTATATTCCCACTTATACCCTTTTTCTCCTTTCCCTTTCCCGATAAATTCCGTTCTGAAACATAGAGTTTTGTAAAAGAGTTGAAGTTTTGAATTTTACCCGGGATTTTTTTTAAATTCCCTTCTAACTCAGAATTAAAATCATTCACCAAATTTATCAGAAAATTGATTAACAACATTTTCAAAAAGTCACGAATTCTGACTTGGAACAGCGATTTTTTTTTGTGATTTCCCTTTTTATTCATCAGAATTTTTTTTTAATTCTCCGTTCCCGTCAAAGATTATCTGTTCCAAGTCAAAATTATAATTCTTCACGAAATTTTCTATTCAAAAGTCGAAATTATCCCTGTATCAAGTCAGAATTATATTTATTCCCAAAATTCTTTATTATAATTCAGAAATAAATTGCCTTTTTCCAAAATTTGAAAGTGGAAAGTTTGAAATTGTGAAAAATTCTGACTCGGAACAGGGATTTCTTTCAAATTTCCTTCTTCTAAATCAGAGAGGCGATTATGTAACTTCTTCGTTTTCTCTTCGAATTTCTCGAAATTCACGTCACTTGTGTCTTTTTAGACATTTCAATTTAATTGTCGCAGTTATTTAAAAAAATTAGAATTCTTTCAGAAAATTCCCTGTCACAAACTCAAAATTATAATTCCTTGCGGGATACCCTGCTCATGAGTTAAAATTATAATTCGTCGCGGGAACTTCCTACCCTAATTGTCGAAATTGTATTTCTTCACTGAAATTCAGTGTCCCAAACTCAAAATTATAATTCTTCACTAATATCCCATGCCCCAGAGTAAAAATTATATAATTTTTCACAAAAATTGACATTCCCGGTCATTTTCCGGTTTTCTCGATTTTCCGGTAAGGTAAACACCCTAGGGAAGATCACTAACCGAAAAGGTACCTTCAGAACAAAAAGGTGGACATACCTAAGGCACCAGTTTCGTTTTGCGTTCATCTGGTAGCAGGTCTGGGTAGAGGGGGAATAAGAAAAATGAGAAGGTGGAAGAGGGAGAGTGGCCATTAGGGAGTGGTACATATGAGCAAGGATGGTCTGATGACCCCTTACCTGAAAGATTGTGACTTTCAGAACCGTAAGGTGGACATGAATCGTGAAATTTGTTTCAAGTTTATTCGATAACAGACCTACGTAGATGGAGAATGAGCGGTACATGGAGATGGAAGAGAGGGAGGGGCGGATAAGGTATTAGGGGTAGAGATATGTTGAGGCGGTTGGGAAGCAACATCAGGGAGGCAGAAATATTAGTGGAGAGTGGTGAGGGAAAAGTTAGAGGGAAAGAGGGAGGGAAATTCTCTCATCTCTGCCCTATTCCCTCCGAATCGAGGGAGCAGCGCGGTGACAATAGCTGGAGGGACGAATTAGGGAATGTGCAGAAGGGAGAAAAGGGTACTGAGCTTTAGAAAGGAAAGCGCAATACTGATTTTAAAGCTGGAGAAGAGTTTATGGGGGCACATACAAGAGGCTCAGATGGGGAGGGGGCGCTAAGTAAGTATGGAACGGGCATGAATGGCCGGATATAGGAAAAACTGAACGCAGCTAGGAAGTTAGCCCCCTCCCCCTTCCTCTTTTATCCCAGATGAGCACTCACCTGGATGGTGACATGTTTCAGAACAGAGAAGTTGACATGAAGCGCCACCTCTGTTTGGAGATTATCTGGTATCAGGGACGAAGTAGAGAAAGGGCAGAGGGGAAAGAAGATTTGACAGAAGGAGTTTCAGGAGAAGGGCTTGTTATGAAAGGGTTACAGAAAAAAGTAGGAGGGTTTAGAAGTGCAGAGGTGAATGGGTATTTGGAAGAAAGGGAATAGAGCAGCAATTGGGTGGGACAAATACGGGAGGGAGTCAGGGGAGGGAAGAGTATAGAGGAAACACTGAACAAGATTGAGAAGACACCCTTCCTTTCTTCTCCTATTTATCCTGGATGAGCACTCACCTGAAAGATGGTGACCTTCTTCAGAACAGAGAGGTTGACATGGAGCGCCAGCTCCGTTTTGAGCTTATCTGGTAGCAGACCGAGAGCAGTGTTGATGTCACCTCCTCCCTGGATTCGACCCCTGGACCAGCTGTAGTCGTACCACCTTAGGACCCTCCTTTTCATCCCCCCAGGTACCTTGTGATGTCTCATGTAGGTTTTTGCCCCATCCAGGAGTCTCTCAAACTCCAGCCGATTTGCGTTTCGATTGGTAATGACGTTTCCAACTTGGCCGACTATCGTGGCGAAAATGAAGACTCCGATGAGGTAGCTGATGATGGTGAAGACATATCTGCGAAACAATAGATAGAAAAGGGTCGATCAGTCTTCATCAGGGTCAGGTCGCCAGGATTTGGACGAGCGGCCCCCGCCGGAGCCTTCCTCCTTCCTTTGCAATTTCTCTTTATCTTTATCTTTACTTAACTTTATCTTTATCTCTATCTTTAGGCTTGAATTTATCTTTTGATTCAGATTTATCAAAGGCGCGTGAATTTGCCCTAAATTTCACTTATAGTTTTCACTTGACTGGAGGTAGAAAATTAAGTAGATGGGCAGTTCTAAATGTGGATTCCTGTTACCGACATTGACCGACATCTGGAACTTTCGATGGTTTGATTCCGTGCTGAATTATGAGCTTCTAGATAAATTTTGATGCTCTCACATGAAGGGTAAATGCTGATGAGAGGAATCAATATTTAGAACATTGACCCATCTACTTTGTAGAATTTGGGGCAAACTCATGGCACTCATCTCTAAATTTATTAACTTGTTTTTTAGATTTCGATTTGAAAATTTATAACGAGCAAAGCACTATACTGATCAAGATTTTTTACAATAGGTTTTTCATTCTCTTAGACTCATTTTCTTATCTTTGTTCTCATTATCTCCTCCGCAAACACGTTTCCGCCATTTCCGTTCCTTCCGGCCCTTGTGCATTTATAAGATCGTTGTTCCGCCTAATCTTTAATTCTAAAGTAGCCCACTTTGTCTCGTCCCGATTTTCGACCCCTGATCTTTGTCACTCGATAAGGCTCCCTATTACGACACTTCCGGTTTAAATTATTCGCAATGTGGCCCTTTTGATTCTAAGCATCCACTGGGATTCATGGTTGAGTCAAAATTTTCCTATTATGCAATCCATTTTTTTTTATTAATTTAATTTAAAAAAATTATATCCAAGTTGGGAAAGGAGGATTTTGGATTTCGATTTGTTAAAGTCCTGAATAGTTTTAATAATATTTCAAGCCCTTTTGGAACATTCCAATAATACGGAGATTTTTTTTCTATATTTTGAATAACAACTGAACTTGCAATACGCTTTCAAATTTTTTTTAGAATTTTGATATCCTTCTAAATATTTCTAAAATTCCGGATAACTTTGAGAAATGGTTCCAGCGTTTACACGGAAAAAAATCGAGTTCTCAACTTTTTAAAAAATGAATTTTTATTTTAGAGTTCTAAGTAGATGAAGCATAGTTTTAAAGTTCCTGAGACCTTTCAGAAATATGTAGTTCTGGCCAACTTCATGCTTCTACTTTTCAGAAATTTGATTTTTTCGCACAATCCCTTATTTCCGAAAGAGTTCTAGAGTTTTAACCAAACGTAATTTCGAGAACGAAAAATCAAAAACCTAAGAGTGACAACATTTTTAAATTCCATAATTTTGAAAACATTTTTGAATATTTTAGAAATTCTGACCAGAGTTCTGTTTCCCGCTAAAAGAGTTCTATGAAAAGCCTCTTTCTGATCAAGCCAAAATCCAAAAAAACTACAGCACTTCTAAACATATGCAAACATTTTCAAATTTGAAAAGTTCCAGGACTTCTGATTAGAGTTCTGGTAACAAGAACTTTTCATATAACTCTTTCGGGGAGGAGCAGAACTCTCATCAGAACTTCTGGAACTCATAAAATTTTTGGTTGTGATTAGGCTGCTGTTTTTTAGATTTTGAGCAAATCGATAGGTGTTATAAAAGTTTTAATTATAGAACTCTTCCCAGGGGAAGACTCTAAGAACTCCTGGAACTCTTAAAATTTTTTGAATTTTGGGGTGTCGTCAAACTGCTGTTGTTATATGGATTTTAGGTTGATTGAAAAGTGTTACAAAACTTTTTCATGGAACTCTTCTTGTGGGGAACAGAGCTGGAATTGGAACTCCTAGAACTCTTGAAAATTTTAAAGTATCTTTAAAATGCTGTAGTTTTTAAGATTTTGGGTGAATCTTTAAGTATGATAATTTTTTATAGATTTCTTTTTCGGGGGGGGGGGGAACTCTATTAAAAATTCCTGGAACTCTTAAAATTTTCTAATTCAACATTTTTTGTTTGGCTCAAACTGCTGTGGGTTTTGGAATTCTAGGTTGATTGAAAAGTGTTTACAAGACTTTTTCATAGAACTCTTTTAGGGAGAAACAGAACTCTAATTAGAACTTCTGAAACTCATAAAATTTTTTGTTGTCGATAAACTGCTGTAGTTTTTAAATTTTTAGTACATCGAAAAGTGTTATAGAAGTTTTAATTCTAGAACTCTTCGCAAGTGAATAATCTAATCAGAACTCCTGGAACTCTTAAAATTTTTAAAATTTTGGGGTGTCGTCGAACTGCTGTTGTTTTTCGGATTTCAGGTTGATTGAAAATTGTCACAAAACTTTTTTATGGAACTCTTCTTGTGGGAAACAGAGCTCGAATTGGAACTCCTAGAACTCTTAAAAAAATTTCAGTATCTTTAAAATGCTTTAAAATGCTTTAAAATGCTTTAAAATGCTGTTGTTTTTATTTATTTTAGGTTCATTGAGAAGTGTTACAAAACTGTTTTATAGAACTCTTCTTGTGGGGAACAGAACTCTAATTAGAACTTCTTGAACTCTTGAAATTCTTAAGTATCTCTAAAATGCTGTAGTTTTTAAGATTTTGGGTAAATATTTAAGTATGATAATTTTTTATAGATCTCTTTCTAGGAGGGGGGGGGCAGAACTCTATTAAAAATTCTTAGAACTCTTAAAATTTTCAAATTCAAAATTTTTGGTTTGCTTCAAACTGCTGTGGTTTTTTTTATTCTAGGTTGATTGAAAAGTGTTACAAAACTTTTTTTATAGAACTCTTCTTGTGGGAAACAGAGCTCGAATTGGAACTCCTAGAACTCTTAAAATTTTTTCAGTATCTTTAAAATGCTGTAGTTTTCAAGATTTTGGGTGAATCCTTACGTATGATAATTTTTTATTGATTTCTTTTTAGGGGCGGGGGAACTCTATTAAAAATTCCTGGAACTCTTAAAATCTTCTAATTCAACATTTCTTGTTTGCTTCAAACTGCTGTGGTTTTTGGAATTCTAGGTTGATTGAAAAGTGTTACAAGACTTTTTCATAGAACTCTTTTGGGGAGAAACAGAACTCTAATTAGAACTTCTGAAACTCATAAAATTTTTGGTTATCAATAAACTGCTGTAGTTTTTAGATTTTTAGTAAATCGAAAAGTGTTATAAAAGTTTTAATTATAGAACTCTTCCCAGGTGAAATAATCTAATCAGAACTCCTGGAACTCTTAAAATTTTGTGGTGTCGTCGAACTGCTGTTGTTTTTCGGATTTTATAAGATTTTGGGTGAATCTTTAAGTATGATAATTTTTTATAGATTTTTTTCCAGGGGGGGGGGGGGGAGAGAACTCTATTAAAAATTCCTGGAACTCTTAAAATGTTCTAATTCAACATTTTTTGTTTGCTTCAAACTGCTGTGGTTTTTTGAATTCTAGGTTGATTAAAAAGTGTTACGATACTTTTTCATAGAACTCTTTTGGGAAGGAACAGAACTCTTATCAGAACTTCTGAAACTCATGAAACTTTTGGTTATCATTAAACTGCTGAAGTTTTTTTTATTATGAGTGAATCGAAAAGTGTTATAAAAGTTTTAATCATAGAACTCTTCTCAGGAGAAGACTATAATCAGAACTCCTAGAACTCTTAATTTTTTTCAATTTTGTGGTGCCATCAAACTGCTGTTGTTTTTTGGATTTTAGGCTGACTTAAAAGTGTTACAAAACTTTTTCATAGAACTCTTCTAGTGGGGAGCAGAACTCTAATTAGAACTCCTAGAACTCTTAAAATGTTTACGTATCTTTAAACTGCTGTAGTTTTTTAAATTTTGGGTAAATCTTAAAGTATCCTAAATTTTGTATAGATCTCTTTCTAGGGGAGGGGAGAGGGGCCAGAACTCTATTAAAAACTCCTAGAATTCTTAAAATTTTCAATTTCAAAAAATTTTGGTTTGCTTCAAACTGCTGTGGTTTTTTTAATTCTAGACTGATTGGCAAGTGTTCCAAGACTTTTTCATATAACTCTTCCGGCGGGGAACAGAACTCTAATCAGAATGCCTAAAACTCTTAAAATTTTTGAGTATCTTCAAACTTCTGTAGTTTTTTAGATTTTGGGTAAATCGAAAAGTGTTATAGGAGTTTTTTTTATAGAGCACTACTTGTGAAGGGGTGGGAGGGAACTCTAATCAGAAATGCTAGTTCTAGTTTTATGTATTTTGGGTTGATCGAAAAGTGGTATAAAAATTTTTTAATGAACTCGTTTTGAACTTCTGAAATGGATTGTGCAAGAAAATTCAATTTCTGAAAAATAAGAAGATGACAATGGTTTTTGAAACATTTTTTTTAACTGAGCTCTCCCCCCCCCCCCGAGTAAAAAAATCGATTTTTGATCTATTCAAATGTTAAAACTATTTATAAAAGTTATCAGAAACGATAGCACTATCCGAAAGGATGTTAAAACTCTGAAAAAACTTTGAAATTTTTTAAGAAGGGGGTGTAACTTCACACGCATCCTTGGGGGGCTGCTTCGAAAATGTTCTATTTCTAATATTTCCTTTTTTGGGATCATTCCAGTTTCGTGAATTTTCCAGTGTCATATATTTTATAAGGTCGGGAAATTTATTTCGGAAATTTTCAAATTCGGTAATATGATACACATTCGGGAATTTTTAAATTTGGCGATTTCAAGTTCCCGGCAATTTTCTATTTCCAATATTTCTTTTTTCGAATTTTTAAGTGTCAGATATTTTATAATGTCGGAAATATAATTTAGAGAATTCAACAATTCGGTAATATGATACATATTAAAAAATTTTTCAATTCTTGTTTTTAAATTGTCGGCAATTTTCTATTTCTAATATTTTGTAATTTGGGAAATTTTATTTCGGAAATTCCCAAAATCGGTAATATGATACACATTTGGGAATATTCCAATTTGGGGATTTTAAATTTTCGGCAACTTTCTATTTCTAATACTTTCTTTTTTTAAGGAATTTCCCAGCTTTAGATATTTTATGTCGGAAATTTCATTTCGAGAATTCCCAAACTCGGTAATATGATAAACATTCGGGAATTTTCCAATTTGGGGTTTTAATCTGTCGGCGATTTTCCATTTCTAATATTTTATGATGTGGGGAATTCCCAAATTCGGTAATATGATACACATTTGGGAATTTTTCAATTTGGGGATTTTGAAGTTTCGGCAACTTTCTATTTCTAATACTTTCTTTTCTTAGGAATTTCCCAGCGTTAGATATTTTATAATGTCGGAAATTTAATTTCGAGAATTCCCAAACTCGGTAATATGATACACATTCGGGAATTTTTCAATTTGGGGTTTTAATCTGTCGGCGATTTTTCAAATCTAATGTTTTATGATGTGGGGAATTCCCAAATTCGGTAATATGATACACATTGGGGAATTTTCCAATTTGGGGATTTCCAATTTTCAGGAATTTTTTATTTCTAATACTTTATAATGTCGAAATTTTTATTCCGGGAATTCCCAAATTCAATAATATGACACACATTCGGAAAATTTCCACTATCGGGAATTTTCCATTGTAAAAAATTTGATAATTTCAGCAATTTAATTTTCAGGATTTCCCAATGTGGGGGGCTGCTGAATGAAAAAAAATCTCAAACCTACAAAATATTCTAAAGGAATTACTTTTTCTCTTTCACTTTCCTTTATGATTCGAATCGAATTATTCTTTCACAGTGGTTTTAGAGTTCTTTCTCAGAGCCACTAAAATGACAGCCGAGTATTAGGGAAGTGCGCCTTTTTTCCAGTCGCTGACTTTTCCTATGTAAAACGAGAAAAGGATTTCCTCGCCGGCCAGCCATTTGCAAGATGGTTTACGAGAGTCGACTCCTGAAGAATTTACCTTGATTAAAATATCGAGGACTCTTGGGAGAAGACAGAAGTTTAAAAAAAAGGAGGCAGGGCGGAAGAAAAAGAGGGTCGAGTGGGTGGAGGAGAAGGGAGGGAGAGGGAGAACTATGGAGTGCTCGGAAAAAACGAAAAAAATGAGGTTAATAGAGGAAGTGCTCTTAGCGGCACTGTTTCCAGCGCGTTAATAGTCCTTGGACCTCGAGACAAAAACGATTATTAAAATTTCAACAATGGAAGACGCAAAAGCCTCCACAAGCTCAATATTGTCATTTTTCATTTATTTTTCAAAAGCATGTGTGTCATATTACCGAATTTGGGAATAATCGAAATAAAATTTCCGATATTATAAAATATCTGACACTGGGAAATTCCCAAAAAGGAAATATTAGAAATAGAAAGTTGCTGAAAATTTTAAATCCCCAATTTGGAAAATTCCTAAATGTGTATCATATTACCGAATTTGGGAATTCCCGAAATAAAATTTTCGAGATTATAAAATATTAGGAATAAAAAAATTGCCGAAAATTTAAAATCGCCAAATTAGAAAATTCCCCCATGTGTATCATATTACTGAAGTTGGGAATTTCCGAAATAAAATTTACGATATCATAAAATATTAGAAATGGAAAATTGCCAACAGATTAAAACCCCAAATTGAAAAATTCCCGAATGTGTATCATATTACCGAATTTGGGAATTCTCGAGATGAAATTTCCGACATTATGAAATATCTAACGCTGGAAAATTCCTAAAAAAGGACATATTAGAAATAGAAAATTGCCGAAAATTCAAAATCCCAAATGTGTATCATATTACCGAATTCGGGAATTTCCGAAATAAAGTTTTCCAAATCACAAAATATTAGAAATAGAAAATTGCTGAGAATTTAAAAACCCAAATTGAAAAATTTCCCAATGTGTATCATATTACAGAATTTGGGAATTTCCAAACTAAAATTTTCTTCATTATAAAATATTAGAAATAAGCCGAAAATTCCCCAATGTGTATCATATTACCGAATTTGGGAATTTCCGAAATAAAATTTTCGACATCATAAAATATTAGAAATGGAAAATTCCCGACAGATTAAAACCCCAAATTGAAAAATTCCCGAATGTGTATCATTTTACTCAATTTGGGAATTTCCGGAATAAAGTTTCCCAAATTACAAAATATTAGAAATAGAAAATTGCCGACAATTTAAAAACCCAAATTGAAAAATTTCCGAATATGAATCATATTACCGAATTTTGAAATTCTCTAAATTATATTTCCGACATTATAAAATATCCGACACTGGAAAATTCTCGAAAATGGAAATATAAAATTTCCGGCAACTTGAAATCGCCAATTTCAAAAATTCCCGAATGTGTATCATATTACCGAATTTGAAAATTCCCGAAATAAAATTTTCGACATATATAAAATATTAGAAATAAAAAATTGTCAAAAATTTAAAATCCCCAAATTGGAAAATTCCCCAATGTGTATCATATTACCGAATTTGGGAATTTCCGAAATAAAATTTCGGACATCATAAAATATTAGAAATGGAAAATTGCCAATAGATTAAAACCCCAAATTGAAAAATTCTCGAATGTGTATCATATTACCGAATTTGGGAATTCTCGAGATGAAATTTCCGACATTATGGAATATCTAACACTGGAAAATTCCTAAAAAAGGAAATATCAGAAATAGAAAGTTGCCAAAAATTTAAAATCCCCAAATTGGAAAATTCCCAAATGTGTATCATATTACTGAATTTGGGGATTTCCGAAATAAAGTTTCCCAAATTACAAAATATTAAAAATAGAAAATTGCCGAGAATTTAAAAACCCACATTGAAAAATTTCCCAATGTGTATCATATTACAGAATTTGCGAATTTCCAAACTAAAATTTTCGTCATTAAAAAATATTAGAAATAAAAAATTGCCGAAAATTCCCCAATGTGTATCATATTACCGAATTTGGGAATTTCCGAAATAAAATTTCCGACATCATAAAATATTAGAAATGGAAAATTCCCGACAGATTAAAACCCCAAATTGAAAAATTCCCGAATGTGTATCATTTTACTGAATTTGTGAATTTCCGGAATAAAGTTTTCCAAATTACAAAATATTAGAAGTAGAAAATTGCCGACAATTTAAAAACCCAAATTGAAAAATTTCCGAATATGTATCATATTACCGAATTTTGAAATTCTCTAAATTATATTTCCGACATTATAAAATATCCGACACTGGAAAATTTTCGAAAATGGAAATATTGGAAATAGAAAATTGCCGGCAATTTGAAACCGCCAATTAAAAAAATTCCCGAATGTGTATCATATTACCGAATTTGAAAATTCCCGAAATAAATTTTTCGACATTATTTAATATCTGAAAACTAGAAAATTCACGAAACTGGAATGATCCCAAAAAAGGAAATATTAGAAATAGAAAATTTCCGACAATTTAAAATCCCCAAATTGGTAAATTCACAAATGGGTATCATATTGCAGAATTTAAAAATTCCCGAAATAAAATTTCCGGCAGTACAAAATATCTGACACTGAAAAAATCCAGAAAAGGGAAATATTATAAATAGAAAATTTTCGACAATTTAAAATCCCCAAATTGGAAAATTTCTGAATGTGTATCATATTATCGATTTTGGAAATTCTTGAAATAAAATTTCCAACATCATAAAATATCTGATACTGTAAAATTCCCGAGACTGAAAAATTCCCGAAAAAGGAAATATTCAAAATAGAAATTTCCCAAAATTAAACAACTGCCGACAATTTGAAATTCCCGAATTGGCAAATTCTCTAATGTGTATCATATTACCGATTTTGGGAATTTCTGAGATAAAATTTCCAACATTATAAATTATCTGACACTGGGAAAATCCCGAAAGAGGAAATATTAGAAATAGAGACTTTCCGACAATTTGAAATCCACAAATTTGAAAATTTCCAAATATGTGTCATATTACCGAGTTTGGAAATTCCCAAATATGTATCATATTACCGAATGTGGGAATTCCCAAAATACAAATTCTGACATTATAAAATACCTGACACGGAAATATTAGAAATAGAAAGTTGCCGACAATGTAAAATCCCCAAATTTGCAAATTCATGGATGTGTATCATAATACCGAATTTAAAAATTCCCGGAATAAAATTTCAGACATTATCAAATATCTGACACTGGAAAAATCCAGAAAAAGAAAATATTGATAATAGGAAACTTCCGAAAATTTAAAATCCCCAAATTGAAAAATTTCTGAAAGTATATCATATTACCGAATTTGGGAATTCCTGAGCTAAAATATCTGACATTATAAATCATCTGAAACTGGAAAAATTCTGAAACAGGAAATATTAGAAACAGAGAATTTCCGACGATTTAAAATCCATAAATTTGAAAATTCCCAAATATGTATCATATTACTGAATTTGAAAATTTCCAAAATAACAATTATAATATTATAAAATACCTGCCACTGAAAAATTACTGATACTGGAAAATTCCGAAAAAGGAAATATTAGAAATAGAAAGTTGCCGACAATTTAAAATCCCCAAATTTGAAAATTCCTGGATGTGTATCATATTACCGAATTTGGAAATTCCTGAAAAAACGCCGACATTATAAAATATTTGAAACTGTACGATTCCCGCCACTGAAAAATTCCCGAAAAGGGAATTATTCGAAATAGAAAATTCCCGATATTATAAAATTGCGGACAATTTAAAATTCTGAAATTGGAAAATTCTCGACTGTGTATAATATTATCGAACTTAGGAATTTCCGAAATAAAATTTCCAGCATTATAAAATATCTGACACTGGAAACATCCCGAAAAAGAAAATATTAGAAATGGAAAATTGTCAAAAATTTAAAATTCCAAAATTGGACAATTCCTCAATGTGTATCATATTACCGAATTTGGAAATTCCCGAAAAAATGCCGACATTATGAAATATTTGACACTGTACAATTCCCGATACTGAAAAATTCCCGAAAAAGGAAATATTCGAAATAGAAAATTCCCAAAATTCGACAATTGCCGACAATTTAAAATTACCAAATTGGAAAATTCCCGAATGTGTATCATATTACCGAATTTTGGAATTGTCAAAATAAAATTTCCGACATTATATAATATCTGACACTGGAATAATGCCGAAAAAGGAAATATTAAAAATAGAAAATTTCTGAAAATTTAAGAGCCTCAAATTGAAATATTCGCGAATGTATATCATATTACCCAATTTGGAAATTACCAAAATAAAATTTCCGAAATTATAAAATATGTGAACTGGAAATTCCCAACACTGAAAACATCCCGAAATAGGAAATATTCGAAAAAGAAAATTGTCGACAATTTAAACACTTTAAATTGGAAACTTTCTGAATGTGTATCATATTACCGAATTTGGAAATTCCCGAAATAAAATCGTCAACATTATATAATTTTTGACACTCTGCAATTCCTGACACTAAAAAATTCCCGAAAAAGAAAATATTCTAAATAGAAAATTCCCGAAATTTTCAGTAAAGGATTTAGAAAAGTTTTTAAAAAACATGATAAAAATTGTCATTTATAAAATTTTATATTTTTTGTTAATCATAATTATTATTAACTAAGTGTGGGCTAGCCGTAATGAAAAAATGGTTTTTTATGTGAAAATTATCGTGAATCAGTTCTGGTCAGAAAAATCAATTTACCTGCGACAAAAACGCGTTAATTGAGCATTTGTTTATAAAAATGTTTATAACAATAGTAAACTTCAACTTATATTAATTTTTCTTCTAAATTGTGACTGTTCTGAAAAATACTAGAAATTAAAGTCAAAACAATATATTTTTGTATCAGAAAAATACATACTTAATAATTTGTTTATAACTAAAATTTGGACTGATCAAATTGCAATCTCTTCAAAAGCATTTCTCATCAGATTTAAAACGACGTAAATCCTTCGGAACTCAAAAGGAAAAAAATACAGATTTTTATTGCTGAATAAAGTATCCTTAAATTGCTATTTCGTCAGCTAAAAGAGGACACTGAAGGATTGCGAATCACTATTTTGTTTTTATTTGTCAAGACAATTCTGATAAAAAGCACTCCCAAGAAAATTAAGAAAGGAAACAAATAATTAGGGATGATGGCCAAATTAAAAACAATAGGTGAGAAGGAAATTGAAATTTGAAAAACAAAATACGAAAAATAAAAGGGGTACTAAAAATGTGAGAAGAAAAAATCTTTGACACTTCAAACTGATATTTTTAATAAATAAATAAAAAAACTGAATAAAAAAAATTTAGAATTATTTTGAGCTTCTCAAGTTGGCACCACGTGATCAAATATGGCTGACGCTTCGAACAGCTGATTATCTCACCTGTGGTTTAAAATCCAACAAAACATTCGAATCCAAACTACAAATAGGTTTAAATTGACCACAATCATAATATTAATCTGAACCAATGTAAAAAAAATTTCAAAATTTTTCAGATGAGGTTTTTTCTCAAAAATTTGAGTTCTTTTTAGATCTTTTTTACAAAGAGTTATTCCGTTTTTTATAACCTTGAATATATCTTTGGGGCTTCAAAATTATATTTTTAATAGCAAAATAAAAATTACTGGTTCCTACAAATTGGAACTCTGATGGAAAATCGGCCACAATTTTTGAATTTGGTTGAAAATTAAAGTTGGCGGAACTGATATCACGTGATCAAATATGGCTGACACTTCGAACAGCTAATTATATCATCTGCGATTTAAAATCCAACAAAACTTTTGGAACCATACTAAAAATAGGTTTAAATTGACCACAATTATGATATAAATCTGAACCAATGTTAAAAAAATTTCAAAATTTTTTGGATGTGGTTTTTTCTCAAAAATTTCAGAAAATAATTTGAGTTTTTTTTAGATCTTTTAACCAAGAGGTAATCTGTTTGTCATAGACTTAAGTGTATCTTTGTTGCTTCAAAATAATATTTTTAATAACTAAATAAAAATTACTGATTCCCAAAAATTAAAACTCAGATTACAAACCTGCCACAATTTTGTAATTATTTTAAATCTTTTAATTTGGCAGAGCCGATATCACGTGATCAAATACTACTGACGTTCCGAACAGCTGATTATCTCACCTGCGATTTAAAATTAAAAAAAACTTCTCAACCCAAAATACTAATAGGTTTGAACTGACCACAGTTATAATATTAATCTGAAACAATGTTAAAAAAATTTCAAAATTTTTCAGATGTGGTTTTTTCTTAAAAATTTAAGAAAAAAAATTTGAGTTTTTTCAGATCTGTTAACCACGAGTTAATCTGTTTCTGATAGACTTAAGTGTATGTTTATTGCTTCAAAATAATATTTTTAATAACTAAATAAAAATTACTGATTCCTGAGAATTAAAACTCTGATGAAAAATCTGCCACCATTTTTGAATTATGTTGAAAATTAAAGTTGGCAGAACTGATATCACGTGATCAAATATGGCTGGCGCTTCGAACAGCTGATTATCACCTCTGCGATTTAAAATCCAACATCGCTTTTAAACCCAAACTAAAAATAGGTTTAAATTGACCACAATTCTGTGGTTCTTGATAACCTCAAATATATCTTTGAGACTTCAAAATTATATTTTAAATAGCAACATAAAAATTACTGATTCCTACAAATTAGAACTCTGGTGAAAAATCTGCCACCATTTTTGAATTATGTTGAAAACCAAAGTTGGCAGAACTGATATCATGTTATTAAATATGGCTGACACTTCGAACAGCTGATTATATCATCTGCAATTTAAAATCTAACAAAACTTTTGAAACCAAACTTCGAAAAGGTTCAAGTTCGCCACAATTCGAATATAAATTTGAACAAATGTTTAACAATTTCTAGACTCTCCAGAGATGGTTTTTTTCACAAAAATTGAGAAAAAAAATTTTTAATCTGTTTTACCTGCGTGGTGAGGAAAAATAATAAAAGGGGAAGTAGGGGGCATAAGGGTAAATTAAAAAGAGGAGAATGAGGGAAAATAAGAAAGGGAAAGTAGGAAAAATTATGAGAGGGATATTACATGAAGTAAGGAAAAATGAGGGGAGGGAAATTAGTTCAAATAAGGAGAAATGATGGGAGGGAAATTAGGTGAAGTGAGGAGAAATGAGGTGAGGGAAATTGGATGAAGTAAGGTGACATGAGAGCAGGGGGTGCGAGGGGAAATCAGGGAATGGAAGTACGGAAAACGATTATAAATGAGTCTGGGGAAGGGAAGCAGGGGATGGGGATTGTTAGCTAGAGTATGAAGGAGAGGAGGAAGTAGGGGAAGGGGAGTGTAAGCTGGGCAAGCGAGGAGAGGGGAAATAGAGGACGAATAAGTGGTGGAAAAAGTGGGAAAACGGGTCCTACTTTGACTGATTTTTTCAAAAACCTTAAGTCTATCATCAAGGTTGAAAAATGATATTCTCAGTAACTAAATACGAACAAGTGACTGATTCCTAAGAATTGAAACTCAAATGAATTTTTAATTACAAATTTTTTATTTTTTTTTTTTTTCAATTTCTGACTTATTTGAAACCTCTTAAGTTGGCAGAACCGATATCACATGATCAAATATGGCCGACACTGCGAACAGCTGATTACCTCACTTGCGATTTCGAATCCCACAAATCTTTTGAACCCAACCTACGATTAGGCTCAAATTGACCAGAACCGTAATATTAATCTGAACAAATGTTCGAAAATATCCAGATTCATCAGAGGTGTCTTTTTCTCGAAAATTCGAGAGGAAAAATATTTGAATTTTTTGAAAATGTTTTTTATTTTGATCGCGCGTATCTAATGAAGGATTAAACTCAATCAAACGGTCCCTTTAAGGAAGGAGGCGTCAAATGGAGGATACTCGATTCTCCTCACGTTCGGAAATTTCTCTCTGCCCAGCTATATATATACGAATCAGCCTATAATTGACGCGACGATCGATGGGATGAACCAGCCTGATTCGCGATGATTGCGTCGCGACAGATAAATGCAACCTCAGGCCAAGCTTGGAACTTCAGTCTTCACTTCCTACTTTTGCCTTTTCCATTTGTTTATTTAACAAATTTTCACTCTAATATGAAAAAAGTGACATTTTTTTCTTAACAATTTTTTAAGCTTTAATAACTTCTTAGCTAAACTCTGCATCATAAATCAATGCTTGAGGAATGACAATACAAATAATTGGATAATTGACCCGTTTGATTGTTATAAACAAATTTTAGAAAAAAATCTCCTTAATCAAGAGAAATCTCTTGAAATCTTTGCAATAGTTAAAAATCTGTAGAAATCATTTAAAATCTCTTTAAAATAAATTAAATTTATTTCTTATAGTTTTCTAGAAATTAGTTGAAATTCCTTGAAATCAGTAAAATCCCTTAAAATCTTTGAAACTTGAAATTTTTAAAAATATTTTGAAATTGTTGCAAAAGTCTTAAAATCTTGAAATTGTTGAAATCCGCAGAAATCCCTCGGAATTAAGTTTTATTTATTCCCTAAAGTTCGCTAGAAATCCCTTAAAATCCTTTAAAATCTTTGGAAATAGTAAAAAGCTATTAAAATAAATAGAAAACATTTAAAATCCCTTGATTTTAAATTAAATTGAACTTATTTATTAATATTTTTCTAGAAAAAAAAAATTCTAGAAATCTTTCAAATCCCTTCAAATACTTGGAGATTTAATAAAATCCTTTGAATCTTTTGGAATTCCTTAGAATACCTTAAAATACCTTAAAATATTTTTAATTACGAGAAATGTCTTGAAATTTTATTCTCTAGAATTTAGTTATCTAGGAATCCCTTGAATTTTTGGGAAATCCTGAAAAAAATTTCTTAATCCCTTAAAATTTCTTAATCCCTTAAAATTTTTTAAATTTCTTGAAATTTTTTTAATTTCTTGAAATTATTTCCAAAGCCTTGAAATCTTAAAATTGTTGAAATCCGGAGAAATCCCTTAAATTTAAATTTAATTTATTCTTTACAGTTATCTATAAATTAGCTGAAATCTGGTGAAATTCCTTAAAATACCTTAAAATGTTTCTAATTACCAGAAATTTATTGAAATTCAATTCTTTAGAATTTATTTACCTAGAAATCCCTTAAGAATTTGGGAAATCCTAAGAATTTCTTTAAAATCCCTTTAATTTGTTTAAATCTCTTTACATTTTTTTGAGTCATTCAACAAATTTAAAATCCTTTGAAATTTTGTTAATTCCTTCAAATCCCTTGAAAATGTTGTAATCCTCGAAAACTCGTGAAAGTCCTTAAAATACCGTAAAATCCCTTGAAATATTTTTAATCGCTAGAAATACTTGGAAAATTGTTTTCTAGAATTTATGTATCTGGAAATCTTTTAAAATTTTGGGAAATCCTTAACAAAATCTTGTAAATCCCTTCAAATTTTTAAAATGTCTTGAAATTATTTCAAAAGCCTAAAAATCTAGAAATTGTCGAAATCTGTAGAAATTTTAAAGAATAAAATCTAATTTATTACCTAAAGTTCTCTAGAAATTAGCTGAAATCTCTAAAGTTACATTCATTTCTTAAAGTTCTTTAGATATTCGTTGAAATCTCTTGAAATTTGTAAAATCACCTAAATTTTTCGAAATACTTAAAAGTCCTATAAAATACCTGAAATCTTGTGAAATTCTTTTAAATCTTTGGAAATCCTATAAAATTCTTTTGAAATCCCTTGAAATCTTTGAAACTCGTAAAAATCCATTAAAATGAGTAAAAATAATTTCAAACCCCTTGCTAATAAATTAAATTAAACTCATTTATTAAATTTTTTTAGAGAAACAGTTTAATCCCCAGAAATCTTTGAAATTCCTTGAAATACTTAGAGGTTCAATAAAATCCTTTAAATCTAATGAAATTCTTTAAAATACCTTAAAATCCCTTAAAATATTTTTAATTACCAGAAATACTTTGAAATTTGTAAAATCACCTAAAATTTTTGAAATACTTGGAGGTCCTATGAAATCCCGTAAATGTTGTGAAATTATTTGATATCCTGGGAAATCCTATAAAATTCTTTTAAAATCCTTTGCATTTTTACAAAATCGTAAAAATGCATTAAAATAAGTAAAAAGTTTTGATATCCCTTGATTATAAATTAAATTAAACTTATTCATTAAATTTAAAGAAAAATAGCTTAAATCCCCAGAAATATTTGAAATTCCTTGAAATACTTGGAGATTCAATAAAATCCTTCATATCTTATAAAATTCTATACAATTTTTTAGAATTTAGTTATCTGGATATCCCTTCAATTCTTCGAAAATCCTGAAAAAATCTTTGAAATCCCTTCAAAATTTGAAATTTCTTGAAATTCTTTCAAAAGCCTCAAAATCTTGAAGTTCGTAGAAATCTCTGAACAAAAATTTATTTTATTCCCAAAAGTTCTCTACAAATTAGCTGAAATCCCTTAAAACTGAATTAAAAATTTAGAAATCCCTAGAAATCTTTGAAATCCTTAGTGACTATTACATTTCTTCAAATCTGATAAAATTCCTTAAAATACCTTAAAATCTTGGGAAATCCTAAAAAATTCTTTAAAATCGCTTGATATTTTTTAAATATTTTGAAATTCTTTCGAAAGTCATAAAATCTTGAATTTTTCGAAATACGTAGAAATCCCTCGAAATAAAATTTAATTTATTCCCTAATGTTCTCTAGAAATTAGCTAAAATCGCTTAGAACCTCTTGAAAATAAAATAAATTAAATTTATCGCTTAAGATTGTTCAGAAATCCGTTGAAATCTCTAGAAATCTTTGAAATCCTTGGAGATTCTATTAAATTTTTTTTCAAATTTGTGAAATTTCTTGAAATACTTTGAAACAATTTAAAATCTTTGAAATCTCTAGGAATCCCTAGAAATTTTATTCTCTAAAATTAAGTTATCTATAAATTCCTTAAAATCTTTGGAAATCCTGAGAAATTCTTTGAAATCCCTTAAATTTTTTTGAATCTCTTCAAATTCTTTGAAATCATTTAAAATATTCAAAATCCGTTAAATTTGTCAAATTCTGTCATATTCATTAAAATGTTTGAAATCCGTATTACTGATTGCAAATCGATTCGATCTGCTCTAATTGCGAATTCAATTAAAACGAATAGTCTCTATCTGGCCGCATCAAACGAAATAATTAAAATATGTCCGACAGAATCGACATAATTAATTTATGGATTTTGGTAATCATTATAAAAACTAAATTATCCATCAGAAATGTAATAGTGAAATTTTTAATTGGAAAATTAATTATAAATAAAAAAACAACACTTTTTCAACAAAATAGTCCAAATTTCAACCAAAGAGATGAATTTTTAATTAAAATAAAGAATCTTCAATGAAAAAATGACTAGTTAACAAAATTGTTGAATTTTCTGCAAAGTAGAATTAATTTTAACCAAAAAAGATGAATTTTCAGTAAAAAATGTAATATTTGATATTTCAACCAAAACAAATTTTAATTTTTAATCAAAAACAAGTAAAGTCAACCTAAAAATTTGAATTATTAAGAAAACAGTTAAATGTTCAACGAAATAGGATGATTTTTAATACAATTGCTTAATTTCCAACAAAGTAGATTAATTTTCAACCAAATTCTTGAATTTTCAACAAAGTAGTTCAATTTTCAACCAAACAGTAGAATTTTCAACCAAAAAAGATAAATTTCCAACCAAATAGTTGAATTTAAAGAAAAGTTGAGTTTTTAACGAAAAAGATTAATATTCAAGCAAGAATCCTAATTTTCTACCAAAAAAATGAAATTTCAACGAAATACATAAATTTTCAACTAAGAAAGATAATTTTCAACCAAAAATGTAATAGTTAAATTTTCATTAAAAAAATTAATTTGCAACCTAAGAAAATAATTTTTTATCAAAATAGTTAAATATCTAAACCAAAAAGATGAATTTTCAACAAAACAGTTGAATTTTCGACAACAAAAAAACTTTTGCTAGAAATTGTTAAAGTTTTTGCAAAGTAGATTAATTTTTTAGGAAGTAGTTAGATTTTCAACAAAAATCATGAATTTTCAACAAAATAGTTTAGTTTTCAACTAAAAACATGAATAACCAAGCAAGAATCTTCATATTATAAAAAAAAAAATTGAGGCGGGCGGGTAGCAGGAGAAGTGGGGCAAAATTAAAAGAGGGGAGTCAGTGAAGTGAGGGAAAATGAGGGGTGAGGAATTGAGGGGAAAATAGGGGAGGTGAGCAGGGAAAATGAGGGGATAAAAAGTAGGGAAAATTATGGTAGAAGAATTTATGGAAATGAGGGTAGGAGAAGTAGGAGAATTGATGGGAAATGAGAGGAGTGTAAGTGATGGGAAATGAGGGGAAGGATAGTAGGGAAAGTGACAAGAGGTGAGGGGAAGGGAAGCAGGTGAAGTCAGAGGAGGGAAAGAGAGAAGAAATTATGAAAAAAGAAGTAGAGGAAGTGAGGGGATATGATGAGAGAAGAAGGGAATGGAAACTAGAGGAGGGGAGCAGAGAAAATGAGGAATAATAAGCAGGGAAATTGACGGGAGGAGAAGTTAGAGAAATAAGGGAAGGGGAAGTAGAACATATGATGGGAAATGAGAGGAGAGGAAGTGATGGGAAATGGGGGGAAGGGTAGTAGAGAAAGTGACAAGAGATGAGGGGAGAGAAAGCAGGTGAAGTCAAAGGAGGGAAAGTGAGAAGAAATTATGAAAAAAGAAGTAGATTAAGTGAGGGGATATGATGTGAGAAGAAGTGAGAGGTAACTAGAGGAGGGGAGCAGAGCAAATGAGGGAGAATGAGCAGGGAAGATGATGGGAGGAGAAGTTAGGGAAATAAGAGGATGGAAATTGATGGGAAATGAAGGGAAGGGTAGTAGAAAAAGTGACAAGAGATGAGGAGAGACAGTAGGTGAAGTGAGAGAAGAGAAAGTGAGAGGAAATTATGGAAAAA